>JABFQM010000549.1:0-33246 GCA_022816865.1 Zelostemma sp. ZL-2020 | reverse complement strand
CGTCGCGCGCATGCGCGCGGAATGGTAGGTATAGCAAAGGAGCGCTTTGTTCGTCGTCCTTTGTGGTGCGAGGACTCGATTTTTATCGCGATAATGAATAAAGAACGCACGAAACTCGGCGCTTATTACTCACGCATGCTTGCGTTAATTGCAAGAGTTTAAAAATTGACCGCCGCGTCGACAAATCTTCCAGCTTCTTAACAATTTCGTCCTTGATGATGTTTATTACCGCGCGCGGTTATTTATTTGTTAAGCAGAGTTCGTATTTCCCGAGACGCGAAAAAGTTTTTGATTCGATGCGAAGCTCGTGTTGTAAATAGAAAGAAGATCGGTTCCGGGTTCGGCAGAGCCAAAGTTACGGTGTCGGTTTGATGCCCTCGGCAAATGCGCAGGCCATTAAAAAAGTAAATCAGCAAACACGAAGAATTACCGCGCGTAGTGTCGAGGAACCCCTTTTTTATATTAATAGTCGAGCTGCTGATGGGGACCTCCGAAGGAAGCGCGAGCGAGATGATTAGACAATGAGGGAGAGAGACAGAGAGCATGACGATAGGAGCTGGCGTTTGATCGGGGATCTACGAGGACCGGAGGGGGATTCGAAATGATAGATAGGAGGACGAGATAGGATCCAGAGGCCCCCTTGTTTCAGTTTCAGTTCGCGATGCAGCTTACCTACTCCGCCTAGACTCGTACTATTCCGAACGAGGGAGTGAGAGAGAGAGAGAGAGAAAGAGAGAGAGAGAGAGAGAGAAAGAAAGAGGGAGAGTGAGAGAAAGTGCGCGAAAATACGAAAAATTCGCGCGGGAATCCAGGCGCGAATTTATTCGATCTTTTCTTGAGTTTAGGGAATCAGGAAACGGAAGTGAGGGCAAGGAAGTGTGCGAACGAATCGAGGCCGGATGTCAATTGGTGCAGTGATTCGTCCGAAGCTTCCGAGTCGCATTTTCCTTCGTTTGCACACGTCTATATGTAAACAACGAGTTTTCAAAGTCAACGTTTTCATTGGCTCCGTGAACGGCTGCAAAGTTTTTCAGTGGTCAATATTTGCCGCGCTCGCTTTCGGGGACCTTTTGGTAAGCGAACTATTTATTCACGGGGGAAAAAAGTATATCGATGAATTTTTCCAATTACATCGCATGAGAAAATAAACGAGAGAAGATTTCACAGGAATATAAATCGAGTTTTCGTAGCGAAAGCTCGTTTGAAAATGAGATGCCGGGAAAGATAGGAAATTGATGATGTTTGCGTATAAAAGAGGCGGATTAAAATACGAGTATGAAAATTCTCTGTTTCTCAAGTGCACCTGAGCGATGCCGTAATTCATGAACTCAAGAGTGTTGCATTTCCATCATTTTTAATTCCTTTAAATTGAGCGGCTGAAAAGCATTTTTTGCAACCATTTTACGCGGCGTCGAAACCGTAATTGCATTAAAAGCGACACTGGAGTAAATAAACAATCCTCTCGATTACGAATGCGGGACGCTATTTTTCACACGTTGATAAATGCATCAAGAGGAACATTAAGCGCAGTTGCGACACGCGCATTTCCATTTTCAACATTGTTGCGAATTTCGCACACATCGTACGAATCTAATGTCGGAGATGATAAAGCAAATACATTTTCGAACGTTCTCGAATAAAAGTTAGCGTAAAACAAGGCGAAGGCGTGCGAATTATGACATTGTTTTTACGTCACGATTACGTGACGTCACGTAATTGTAACTAACAATAAAAGACGCATGTGCGTATCGCGCGCGCGACAAAAGGCTTGGATTACAAAGCTCAGCATCCGAGGGCCGCTCGCTCTTCTCGTTGCATTTTTCCAAGAATATATCCAGATTTCAACCAACTCGATTATCTCGTCGCTGCTTTAATCCGCACGAACATCGATCTGTTTTTGCGCTAAAAAAACCTTTGCTTTTGTGCCTCTCAAAATTAAGTAGATCATAGGGTCTCATGGGAAATTCATTTTCGATTCCTTCGAAGCAGGATATTGCGTTGAAAAAGACTTTTTTTCTCATTTGAATTCCATAGAGGAAAAATTTGTATTCTATTTTATTAGATCGGGAAACTTTGAAAAATGTTAAAAAAATACAAAGTAGAAGGATAATTAGGATTTCGGGAATCGATATTTCCGAGCGTATCGCGTGTGACGTTGAAAGGCGTGAATGAGATTTGAAATTCATTAGTCGGCGTTGATGATTTACTGCCCCTGGGATTTATTGGAATATTTATTAACGACACCAGTCTTGCGGAATGACCGACGACGTAGCGACGAAATTGGGACGCTGTCGATTTTACCTGATAAACGCGATATATACAGCATCGGATATTATTGAATTATCAACTTATTTGCGTCCGGAGTCACTTAGATCAAGCCGTTATGTCACAAAATGTTGACATCGACACTTTCCTCCCGCCCCTAATCCCACGATTAAATTCCGCTCTTCGAAAATAAAAGAATTCGAATGCATTGCATGATACAAAGTAAATAAACTCGAGTTAACTTTATTGCGCAACGCATGTAATAAAGTTTGTTTAATTAAGTTTGAAACCCGTTTTCGTTTTACGGCTTCAATAACGTTTTTTTTTATCTGCGTCCTCGTAAACATTCCCAAAGGATTAAGCCTTAACCGCAGAGTCACGAAAAAAAATCGCGCGAAACAACGAGAAACTCCGTGGCGCGTTATCAAGACCACGTTTGCGTCGCGAGAAAATTTGCATTCGTTTAACATTGTGTTTGCACGTACCTTTCCTGAAACCTGCGCAGCCGATACGCTCTCGGAGTTTATTAGATGGCACAGGTCACTCGTTGACTCCTCGCGGCACGCGCCTGACGTTCTCTCCGTTCTCAGCGTTTCTTTTCTCCCGCATCAATCGCAAGCGTTGACAGGGAAATGCGGGGCCCGCGAAAAAGCTCCCCGAAATCCGTAAAGAAACGCGAATAAAAGTGACACGTGACGTCGGAGGTGACGTTCGGGAAAAAAAAAAAAGTTTCAAGAGTGATAATCGATGATCTTAAAAGGGACGAAGCACGAGGTTGGTCTATTTATACCAGATTCCCGTGATTGAAGCTTCGATCGAGTGCGTTTTATCTTTGCGAGGACATCGCGAAAATTTTTACGCACGAACGGGCCGGGACGATTCGGGACGCGAAAAATACGTGCCCCTTTTTCGCACTCCGCGACGCGTCAGCGCGTTCTCATTCATCTTTTCTTCGTCAATGCTCGTCGTTCGCTTTCACGGTCGGCGTTTTTTTAAGCGAGAACAAAAAAGAAGGATTCGCTCAAAGGATTCCGGGGTTTCGCAGCGTGAAGAAGGCACTCGATTGAGTGCGTATTCGGGTTCACGCCCGACGATCTTCGGCGATTTTCATGTCTCCGGGAAACACGTTGAACCTGGGGCCGGTGATAAGCGAGATGTAAATCGCGGCGTGTTTTATCACTTCGAGTTTACGACTCGCAATCAGCAGACATGACAAGTATTGCGCGACAACGATGGATGGCAATGCAAATAAAGAAATCTATTTTTAAAGAAGAATACACGAGGTTTCGTTTTAGATTCTTCTTTTGGAAAATACGCGGAGGAAAAGCTTTTCTAGGGCAACGTCGTCTATTTCGACTATTCGGGGAAAAAAGAGATCCGGGATTGATATATCTTTACGTCGATGGGAATTTTGTCAAAGTACGAGCAACGGTTTTTTTTTTTAATTTTATTTATGAGAGAAAAACATTTCGGGATTCGAATATTTAGGCGGTGGGAAAGAAAAGCCTTTGAGGTTGAAATGGAGATTTATTAGACAACTTTTTTTTATCTTCGACCGCGTTCTCTCATGCGACGAATGAGTGAAAACAGAGGTTGCGGAAAATTGACTTTCAAGCTTGAGTAGTAATATAATTCGTTAAAACCATGACAATAACGCGGCGGCTCATGTTGCTGCGAGCAACATTGTTTTTTTTCCCAAAGTACTCAGCGGGAAAATGAAAGGCTCGCCTCGACGTTTGTTTTCTTTGCGAAATTTCCATCGCAAATGAATTCAAACGAGGATGAAAATTCGTTGCATCCGGGATGGTTTTGATGAAATTTGTTTGAGTCCACTTGTTTCCTCTTGAAAATGAAATTCAGAATTTCATATCCCCGAGCAGATAACGTTTTGATAGTAACCTGAAGTAATGGAACACTTCGATCGTTCAATACTTGAAATTTATGCACGGAAAATGTAGAAAATGGTTAATTAGTTGTGAGAAATTAATTAATGACCGTAATTGGTGATTTATGAAGTTTTTTGATCGTAATTAATTACTTTATATCGCGCACATGCATTTCGAAGTACAAATTATTATCGTACGATTGCTTGTTATTTGTTCGCGTTTGAATTAACAAAACGATTAATTAATTATCATCAATCAATTACTGTGATTGGTGATTTATGAAGTAACTCACATTTTAATGTGAAATAGTAATTTTGTTACGTTATAAAAAATAATTGAAAATCGATTCTCTTCATTGCCGCAGTAAATTATTCACTCCTAAAATCAAATAACATTACCGAAAGTTGACGCAACTCTTCGAAATTCTTAGGGGAGTTTCTCAAGTAAATCAAAACTTCGTTTCTGTTTACATCACAAATTTCACGTGAGAACTAATAAATTACTCGAATACCAATGTCAGATTTCCTTACTTGAGAAACGCGACTCGAATCCACATTAATCTCGGTCGAAATACAATCGTTTCGCATAAAATTACAATTACAACGAGATTCCTCGGATCAATTTTTCCCAGCGAGCTTATAATTTAATGAAAAGTTTTATTTGTCCTCAGGTCGTTATAAAATCGCTAGAAGGTCACGAAAACGGCGACCATACCGGTCCAAAGTGTTGTAACCTCCTGACAACTTATTATAATTTATCATGCTTTTCCATTTCAGGCATACGCGAGAAAAACATGCCTCTCCAAGAACTTAATCCCGGAAGCTTAAAAAACTCATCTTCCAGCGAGAAGCCGAAGAAGCAACAAGCGAGATCGTAATCCCGTAATAAATGAGCGTGAAAAAATTCGGTAAATGCGTGATATTCGGCGGTGAGGTAACATTGAAAGAGAAAAATCACCGTGACATTGTACCCTTGTAATCGGATTAGTTGGACTCGAAAAATGTTGGGGCCGGGTGAAAAAAGTGTAGGTGTGTGAAAAAGGAAAACGTAAAAGGCCAACGAAAATGACAAAGGATGAATGCGAAAGATGCGTGGGAAATGACGGGACGATGCTCAACGGCGTACGATATCCGAAGGATTTTACGGGCCTCGCCGTAATTAGGATGAGCGACGAGCTTCGCGGCTGGAATAGAGGGACGAATTCGTAAAGTTTGTGTTTCTTTGAGGAGCCTGAGCAAGAGCGCAAAGGGAGAAATCGGTGCTGGATTAGGTGCATCGCGAAGTACTCGCGAAAAAGCGGGGGCTCGGGCTTCGAACCGGGAATGAACGGCGGACATGCGGCCGAGTGATTCGAGGAGTGTCGTCGTCGTCGTTCTTCTCGCTTCGGAAAGATGAGCTCCATAGACTTTGACGAGGTGCTGCTACACGTGGGAGAGAAAGGACGATACCAGAACATCATGTACTATCTGCTTTGTATACCCGCTACTCTGCCGGCTGCATTTCTTGCATTCTCTCAAGTACGATGACACTTTTTATTTATTCATTATTCCAAGACACATTTTTTTCATGCCTTTATTTAGGATTCAACACTACATACTTAGAGCAAAAACAAATTATAAAAAAGCCAGTCCGTAGATTTCGTAATGTAACGTGAAATAAACATCGAAAGGTATTCGTGAGCGCGTCACCGGATCACTGGTGCAAAGTACCCGAGCTAGAAAACCTGACGAACCTGATGAACCTCGAGGAGAGGAAAGCATTGTCACTGCCGTACATCGTCAAGTCGGACGGTAGAAGGGAATACTCGAGGTGTTTTATGTACGACGTCAATTACACGGCCATACTGGACTCGTGGCTGCAAGCGGTTCACGTCAATGCCTCTGAGAACAAGAGACTGCCACCGCCCCAAAGCAGCCCCAACTGGACCGAAGTTAATTGTCTCTACGGATGGAAATACGACACGCGCGATTACGACAGCACCCTCGTTACCGAGGTAAACCCATTTCTTCTCTTTTCTTATTCGTCTTTATATTCGAATGAAGCTCTCAAAATCGGATAAAATCGTAAAAACCAACGAAGCTCCCGAAGGTTCTTCATCTTTACGTAAAAAGCTATAAGAATCGTTTTGATTCAGCTCCGCGAGCGCGGACCGAAAGGGTGAAATTGGATGTAGAATGATGGCTTTCGAGTCCCTGTCGCGCCTCGTAAATTTTCTGACGTTTGCAGAGAAGAAAGAAACTGTAAGGTTTATCTCCGCATTCGCGAAGAGGAGGAAATGAAGAGAGTACTTAAAGCGTATCGCATAACTTTTGCATAATTCACGAGGCTGCTCTATAATTGCCTAACGACGTTTCTTGTTCGCGGCGTCAGATTTCACGACCCACTTTGCCTTGGCCTTTCGACGCTTCGTATCCGCACGCGTCCCGTTCACGGAAGCCACTGCTTCTCGCTTCGAAATTGCGGGTTTCGTTTTTCAATCGAAGCTCTGCCGGAGCACTTTGTTCGGGATTTTATTTCACATCGCTCCGGGAACTCTCTCAAGAGCGCTGGGTCAAAGTTTCTGTAGTTTGCCGATTGGAAAAGGGAGGTGGGGAGGGCCGAGAAGCCAGATTTTAGCAGGTGAAAAAGGTAAACCGATCGAGCGAGTGGCCAATGGATGCAGCGTTCGCGGCGTCGGCAATTGACGGCCAATTTACCTACCCCCACATCCGGTCATGTGATATGTCACACATAAACGATCATGCGGGCTCCGTGCTCTTTCTATACGACTCGATGTGTATATTTATATTTCGCTTGTTTGCCAATTACACAATGCGTTTTCGAAAAATCGCGGTTTTTTCGCAGGCTTCGGAAGTTACGCGTCGCTTGGAAATGTTTTACAGTTTTTTGGGGGGGTGTCGAATAAAGAAAATACTTGGTACGATTATTGGGGGAAATGGGCTTTTTTGAATTTGTATTTTATGGAGAAGTCGACATTTATGTTTGTCAGAACTTTGGAGATTATTAAATTTAAATTTTATGAGATGAAACGGGAATTTTTGTTTCATATTTGTTATTATCTAAATTGCAAATCAGTTTATTGAATATGAATGCACTTTTTTAGTGGTTCTTTGTACTGGTTTGGATATGCTCGAATATGTATAATAAATGAATGCGATCAATCATTTCATTAATTTTTAATTTTTCTTTCATGCCACTGCTGATTTATTAACAGAAACATATTTGTGACTACAACTGGGAAACTGGAAAACCTGGAAAATGATTTTCTTAGTCAAACAACTTTACGAAAAATTACAAAAAAATTGCTCCCAGTTTTCCGTATTTTTTCGTAATGTTTTGTAATTTTCGTAATGTTTCGTAATGTTTCTAAATTATTTCGCTACAAACAATTTTATTGAAAAATTTATTTTAAAACAAAACAAGAAACTCATTGCCAAAACTAATACAATTTCACAGCAAATAAATTTAAAAAAAGGTAAATCAACATTATTCCATTGTCATTATTCCAATGTCGTATGAAAAATCTACAAAAATTCGGAAAATTCTCGTAATTGATCTTCTCGTATTTCCGGTTAGGAAAAAATCCAGGAAATCGCGCAGCAATCCTTTTTCATCGATAAATTCGTCAAAGAAAATTCCTAATTTCCTTTTCGACAAGCCCAAATTCGGGATGAAAAAAAAGCAGTGTACTTAAATCGCGGAAGGGTAGTCGCGTGTAAACAGCGTAACGCTGCACATTTGCCTCGCAACGTGAACAAAGAAACGATTGACCACACGCAGAGCGACGTCAGAGTGCACGGCCCACGTTCTGACGTAGTCGATGACAGCACGGAAAAGACAATGACCTGTTCCGGGGGCTCGTGTCCGTGCTGCGACTCCTAAATCAAGACCAATAAATCATGAAATCGGAAGTAAAAGTATGCGCGTGATCCAGATACGACAACTCATGCACGTTTCGCAGCCCTCCTTTCCCCAGCGTAGCGCACATTGGTATTATTGGATATGCACAGGCATTATCTACTTACTTGCGGATACGCGGTAACGAGTACTTGCTCGGTGCTCGAGTCATTAAGCTAATATCAAGTGGACCCTTCGAGACGCGACGTTCCTTTCTCGAGAGAACGAACTCGCCGGAGCAACGAAAGATTCGAAGAACAACGCGTTCAATTTTCATACTCACAAATCTCGATAAATCGATAAAGCCCTAATGGAAACGCATCCCCCTATAAATACGATTAAATAATTATCGCGTGTCCTCGTGAATTTCGATAGCCTTCGACCAATCAGCCAGTTTGCGCGTAATAACACACCGTGTCGAAGTAAAGTGAATAGTCTTGTTGGAAAATGACACTGATAAGAGTAATTGCCCGACCGGATTAAATCACGTTTATTAATTTCATCGCTGCCGTCATTACCGCGCTCGCCCTTAATGATTCCTCAAATTTCCCGTGCGGCGAATTATCGGCAATTAGAAAAAAAACACTGACGATGACAGGGATCGCGCTTTCTCGCCGTATAAAAATAACGATCGAGCTGATAACATGGAGATCAGAAAGCTTTGCTTTCGTCAAACGATCGCCGCGAGATCGATGATGACGTAGCTAAACCGCCAGAAGGACAGTGGGGAGGAACGAAGGGCAAAGTTGCGGGGCCGAGGGGGAAAAAGGGGGCACGTTCCTCCTGTCAACTGAGGGTGATGGACACCTCTTCTGTGGGAGCCTCGCATACATTCGACGCGCACGACTTTTTTCACGTGTGTAAACGCGACGCACACACCGCGGCCCTGCAGATCTGCGCCGATCTCGTACACGCTGCGAGCTGTGCGAATGCATGAAACGCCTCCCTGTACTATCATACGCGTAGCCGAGCGATGCTGACCCTATTAAGTGTCATTGCGCAAAGGAACATGCACGCCGTTATTGCCAGTAACGTAATTGAATTGTTTGCTTAATGCTTTTTATGCAAAATTGCGGAAGAATGAGATTATGTTCGAGCGCTTTCGGGGAAAGGGAAGGGCATTTTTCTATGGGGATTTGACATGTTTTACCTTTTAGTCCTGCGGTTGGTTGCTATTATGGCTGCAATTCAATTTCCTTTCGAAATCATTTTAAATATGCAAATTTTCAATGCATTTTCAAACGTTATTTGTTTCGATTTAATTCCTCGTTACAGTTTTTCAATAAAATTGGAAACTACTTAAAATTGTGGTTGCGACTACCACAATTTTGAGTTGTCCCCAGTTTTCTTACAAATTCTCTTTCCGCGAAGTTGTAAAAAGTACGATGTTAAGAATGAATCAAAATCTCACTTAAAAATTCACAAATGACAAAAAACACGATTTGGATTCGTCAAAATTTGATTACTTATATCAACATCAATTAAAATTGTAGGAACAGAAGAATAAAATAAAACTTTTCCTAGGGGAGTTGAATTTCAACCAGCATCATGAAACCTTAATATTTGATAATGATTTGATAATGAAACGAAAGAAAACAGGAAAGAAAAACGTCACGGCGATCAGAGACAATTCGTGTAGCGTAACATTGTGATTGCAGCCTTGTCCGAAGGCGTGATTAAGTTATAGTTCTTTATCAGACACGCGATATGGATTTAGAGAGGGCCTGGCGTTTTAATGTCACCTTGCATCCACTTAGCTAGATCTCGTCTGCGACAACAGCTGGTGGCCTTCTACGTCGACGACCTTCTTCTACGTGGGCAGCCTCTTCGGCAACGTCGTCTTCGGATGGATCGCCGATAAATGGGGCAGGAGAACGGCCTTCTTTGCCATACTCTTCCTCGAGGTCATCTTTTCGATAGCCACGAGCTTCAGCCCGAACTACGTCATTTATACAGCCCTACGCACTGTCAATGGCCTCTTCTTTCCCGCCATTTATCAAATACCTTTCATTCTCGGTGAGTTTTTTCCATTTTGCATGGAACATTTTGAGTTCGGGATGAGTTTACGGAAGGAAATGTTGTTTGAATTGAATTGCACTTTTGAAAACTATGAATTTAGTTCAGTTCGTGAGTGATATTTGATATGAAATTTGGAGATCATTCAAGTAAAACATTGACATTTTTTTAAATTAGTTTTAATTGAATTATATTATAACTATTGCGGACATTTAATTAAATTATGGTGTGGTTTTATTGTTTTTTATTACATTTTTTAGAAACTATAGAGTTTTTCATTTTATCAATATTCTAATTTGTTCAATAATTAGTTTTATGATTGTTGAAATTTAAATGAAAATTGGTTAAAATGCGTTCAAGATTCAAATTTACGTCCAATTTTAATCGAATGTTCTAAAATTTCTAAAATATTTCATTTTATCTGTCTTCTGGTTCATTTTAAACGAATTTTTTATTCTTTAAACTATCAAATTCTTCGCGATTCCCTTATGCATTTATTTTTTCGGTCATTCGTTATTTATTTACAAATTTTTTCGTAAAATTATTTGCATCGCTTCATTTTGCTGCACTTCAATTCACATTTTCCGTATCAAAATTAAAAACGAACGAGCTTCTTTCAGTGCACTTCTCCAGATGGTTAATTACAATTTTTTACAGCCCTCGAGTTAATGGGCCCGAGATACAGAACATTCGCGGGGATGGTAATTTGCATGTTCTTCGCAACGGCAATGTCGCTGCTGGCGCTTTTGGTAAGATAATTTTCCACCGCGATTTCCTAAAAAACTTCATCGTTCATTTGAGCTCTCTAAAAATTGGAAAATTTTGCATTTCCAATTTCCCAGGGCTACCTTTTGCGACATTGGTACACGTTATCATTAGCGACATCGGTACCGTTCGTTTTACTCTTCAGCTATTACTGGATCATCCCTGAATCGCCGCGATGGCTTCTCAGCAAGAACAGAATAGACGAAGCGGAAGTAATCGTCCAGCACATGGCCAAAATCAACGGCAAGAAAGTACCAACGAATTTTCTTAGAAAAATGGAGGTAATCTTACGATCGTACCGTCACCTTTTTCCCTCGCGAGTTTCCTCGGGAAGCTTTTCAACGTTGAAAAGTTGCGCTTGCGAAAGTTTTGTTCCTGCCGGTGACGTTGAGGAGTTTCAATAAAATTAGCACGGGGAAAGTCAACAAGAGAATGTTCCCGACACGGAAAACGAAGTCCTTTCAAGCGCTCCAACTCAAACCGAAACAATGGGATGCAAAATTAGAAACTTTCTTCGGGAAACAAAGGGGAAAGTCGTAACTAGTTTCTATTATCGTGACTAATTCGCAGATGGAAAATTTGAAGAAGTTGGGGATCTCGTGCAACGGGAAGAACATGGAAAACGAGGATCGACCACCGCCACCTTCGGCCACGCCGATGGATTTGATAACGCACCCGAACATAAGGAAGAAGTTCTTCATCCTCGCGTTCGACTGGGTGGCGAATGCGGTCGTGTACAACGGCTTGTCTTACAACACGACGAATCTGGGCGTCTCTGATTACTTGGCCTTTTTTATCAGTACGAATGCCCTAGAAAATTACGTTTCGTTTCTTTTCGCGCAAAGTTACAAGGATTTCAAAAAACAAATTCTTCTGGCATCAATTTAATAATACATTTCGAAGTCGAGTGGTTCTTGAATCTGAAGTTGATCATTATTTCAAGGAATTCGGATCATGTTATTTTCGTTAATGATTGGACTGAACTTATACTTTTTCAGATATAATTTCGGTGGAATAAAAACCAAAACTTTCCATCATTATCGAAATTGAACCAATTACATTTCCAGAAAATATCGAGCAATCTTCAAATTCGTAAAAAGAGAACTGATTGATTAAATCCCCGGAGTTCCAACTTGGTATAAATTCATTTCGTTTACTGGAAACACTAAAAAAATCGGGTAAAGTTGCTTTGAGATCGGAAGAAATACCAAAACCTGTAAATAAAAGAAACCAGGAAACCCTAAAAAAGAGAGTGCAAAAGCAGTCTTCTTTCGCAGGTGGAATCGTCGAGATTCCGTCCTATGTGATAACGTGGTACGCGATGGACAGACTGGGAAGGAGATGGGTCCTCTGCATGACCATGCTCCTCGGAGGAGTCGCCTGCGTCTCGTGCATGTTCGTCCCCGAAGGTAAAATCTTCTCCTTTCTCCACCAAAACCAATCAAAACTCTCCAAATTTCTCAGAACGAAAAACGCGAGTTTTCCACTCCAAAAGAGTGAAAATCGCACTGTAAAACTCCTTCTAAAACAAATTTCGGGGGTAGATGCTGTCTGGATAACAGTGTCCCTGGCGATGATCGGCAAGTTCGGGATAGCGGCCTCGTTCGCGGTGTTCTACGTGTTCGTCGGCGAGCTGCTGCCCACGGTTTTGAGATCCCAGGCAATGGGAATTGCGTCCTTCATCGCCGGCATCGGTCTCCTCACGTTTCCATACATCGTGCACCTCGCGGTGTACTCCAGGGTCCTGCCCTTGATAGTCATGGGGTCACTGAGCGTCGCCGGCGCCATCACCTCGGTCTTCCTCCCGGAAACCCTGAACATTCACCTGCCGCAAACCATCGAGGAGGGCGAGCAGTTTGGTGCTGACTTTAAGCTTTGGTCCTGCCCTACGATACCGAGGTACCGAAATCGGCAATTACATTTCGTTCTTGAATCTTTTGCAGTGAAATTTATTCCATTTTTGTGGGTTTACTGAAAGTTTCACTTCGAAAGATTTGCTTTTTGAACGGTTAAAAAAATGGGAGACTTAAAAAAAGCCGAAACCAAAAGCGTTTTGGTTGAATTCGTTGGTTGCCTTGAATTTTGTAGCAAAAGCTGCCCCAGGAGGGCGAGCAAGCGAGCATCGGATATCCTGCCTCTGAAGTACTTCGTAAACACTAGACACCGAAGGCTCTCAAGTTCCCTGAGGAAGCCGACGCCGCAGGCGGAGAGCTCGAGCTGCCAAATATCCTCGAACAGGGACGAGAGCGAAAACTTAAACGTCGTCGACGTCGACGAGATCGTCGAGCAGGAGCCGCGGGTCACGGACGCCCTCGACGCGGAGTCGCGATTCAGTACCCAGACTGAGACCGCCGAGCGTTAGATTTCATTTCGCGTACAATGACTTTGTATTATAATAACGTTATAGGCACGCATCGTATTTATTTTTCCATTTATTCTAACGTCTCGAAATTCCTCCGACTGAAATTCCACTCCGGGAAGAGCGAACATCTCGCTCTTTCCGGAATGGCATTGTGTTTGAAGGGATTTAGGGAACGATCCCTTGTAAATCCAACCTCCTTTCAGTTTCCCATTTTCCAAGCAGATCGATCGTTTTAAGAGTTTAGCGTTTAACCATTGCCACTTTTTTTACGTACGAAAAGCGCTGATGTGCCCTGGCTGAGATTTTCGTTAAAACGCTTTGTCATCGTGTTCTTGCACATTTTCGTTTCGGTTACGGAGCAATTGTAGACTGAACTCAACGGATCCTCATCGATGAAATGTGATCGCAAAAGATCGAAAGACGATCGATTGCGGTAAAGCGAGGTGATTGTCAGTGTGTCGACAGTATCGAATTTACGAGAAAAAAATCGTTGCCAAAAAGCTGTAATATGAGACATCCGCCGCGACACTTATTTAACTTACGTTTAATATTATGCCATGATCTTTTTATTTGGGAATGTGATTTTCATTAATTTATGTTACGAAGTCTAATAAAAATGCAGAATAGAACAGCAAATGGTGCTTTTTTCTTCGTCGATTTTTTTCATATCTTTTAGAGCGAAATTTTACTTTGTATTTAGCTCGAGTTGACTGCTTTTGGAGTGAATTTTTTCACTCTATATAGAGCCCTTTAATTCCTATCATTCTTGGAGTGAAACTCCACTCCAAAAGATTCAGCGTGTGAATATAGAACGAGTCAACGTCGAGAATTAATATTGTTGAACGAAGAAAAAATCAATTTTCATTGAGTATACGTCTATTTACAGAGACGCGGAAGGGGTTCAATGATAAAAGAGTGTCCATTGAATAGAAAAAAACCCTTGAAGAAACACGCGTTCGATTCCAAATTCAAATCCCGAAAGGAAAACAACGGAAAGTTACGTTCGAAAAAGACGTTCATTTGTCATTCGGCTTTTTTGGCATCCGCCGCAAAATTATCAAGAGTCAATCTGCCACTTTTCGTAAAATAATCAAAAACCAAAAAAACTCGAAATTTCAAGTCAGCTCGCGCTCAATCATGCGCGAGATTATACACATTCAAGCTGGCCAATGCGGAAATCAAATCGGAGCGAAGGTAAAGTTTCGACGTTGAAAGATGATCGCTCCTCGAATTAAAAAATCACCTTTTTAACCGTTTAAATTGAAGTTCTGGGAAGTGATATCGGACGAGCATGGCATCGACGCGACGGGAACTTATCACGGCGATTCCCCGCTGCAATTGGAGCGCATCAACGTTTATTACAACGAGGCCGTCAATTCGAAATTCGTCGCCCGCGCCGTTTTGATTGACCTTGAACCAGGTACCATGGACGCTGTCAAATCCAGCACTTTCGGGGCGCTTTTCAGGCCCGATAATTTTATCTTTGGACAATCCGGAGCTGGTAACAACTGGGCCAAAGGCCACTACACCGAAGGCGCTGAACTTATCGAACCAGTTCTCGATGTGGTGAGACGAGAAGCGGAAAATTGCGATTGTCTTCAGGTATAACAACCAAACCAACAAGTCGTGAAATATTTTCGATTAGAATTCCACTTTGAGAATGAAACGAATGACATTCTAAAACTCAAATTTCCGGTTGATCAGGGGTTCCAAATGACCCATTCCCTGGGAGGCGGGACGGGATCTGGATTAGGAAGTCTTTTACTCTCGAAAATCCGCGACGAATACCCGGACAGAATCGTGGCGACTTTTTCCGTGGTTCCTTCGGCGAAAGTTTCGAATACCATCGTGGAGCCGTACAACGCGACTTTGACGATGCACGAATTGATCGAGGGTTCGAACGAGACATTTTGCATCGACAACGAAGCCTTGTATGACATTTGCTATCGGACTTTGAAGCTGAAACAACCGACCTACGGCGACCTGAACCATTTGGTATCCGCGACCATGTCCGGAGTGACGACTTGCCTAAGATTCCCGGGTCAACTAAACGCTGATTTGAGGAAACTCGCGGTTAACATGGTTCCTTTTCCAAGGCTGCATTTCTTCATGTCTTCGTTTGCTCCTTTGACCTCGCGATTCTCGCAGCAGTACAAGTCTTGTACCGTTGGGGAATTGACGCATCAGATGATCGATGGGAAAAATATGATGACCGCTTGCGACCCGAGACATGGAAGGTGAAACCATAGTTGCAAAGCTGAATCTTTTGGAGGCTCATTTTACTCATTTCGAGTGGAATTTTAATCCGAGAATGATAAAAATGTGGGAACTTCGGAGTTCACTCTAGAAGACTGGAAATTTACTCGAAAAGAAATCAACTCAAATTGTAGGCTAGAAAAGTGTATTTTTCATGATAAAACTTTGAATTCGCAGATTCCTCACGGTCGCTGCGATTTTCCGCGGCAAAATGTCGATGCGAGAAGTGGACAAAGAGATGTTGAAAATACAGAGCAAAAACAGCTCGTATTTCGTTGAGTGGATACCTTATAACGTGAAAACAGCCGTTTGTGACATTCCACCCCGGGGACACCAGCTCTCGGCTACTTTCATCGCGAATTCAACTTCGATAAATGAGATCTTCAAACGCATTTCCGAGCAGTTCAATGCGATGTACAGAAGGAAAGCCTTTATTCATTGGTACACCGGAGAAGGAATGGATGAGCTCGAATTTACCGAGGCTGACGCGAATACTTTGGATCTGGTATCGGAGTACGTTGAATATCAGGAATATCAGGACCCGGACGAAGAAGAAGAATCGACCGATGAAAGCTTGCAATATAACTCATTCACAGAAGACGAAAATTGAATTGAAGTCTACGAACGTTATGTACAAATTCGTCATTGGTTTTTGGCAATAAACATTTCGAGAGTTTTTAAGGGTTAATGATACATTTTTTGGAGTGCAATTTCATTCTTTCGGAGTGGGATTCCACTCCAAGAATGATATATTTGTCGTGTAATGAGGCTGTGGCGATACAAATTCATTCACTTAAAAAATATGAGTAATTCCGTGTCAGATGTATCACGAAGCATGACAATCGAACGCGGTACAGTACTTTTATTACGACCTTGAAAAAAATGTTTCCAACACGAATTACATCGTAAATTAAGGTCGAAGTTTCGTCACTAAATGTTTTGTTTTAGATAATCCATTTTATTTTATAATAGTTCATCAAGCGCGCAAAACAAACATTGTTTCGTAGAATTTTATGCAGCAATGAAGTCGAATGGAATCGTAAAAGATTCCGTTAGTTTAATTGGGTTGATAGCGAAGCAAATGCAAGAAATTTACTTATCGGAAACAAAATATTTTCACGGGAACATACACGACTGATACTGCATTTCTCCCATTTAATCAATTGGAAATAAGAGCAGTGATAATTTATTCAATTTATCCGATTCGTGATTTTTAGATTCGGAACAATGATGAAATGTTACCTTGTCTGGGAATTCGCCGAAAATTTTTTTACAGTTTCCAAAATGCTCGTGTTTAAGTTGTCCAAATCTTTCGAGCTACGATTAAATTAAATCGGTAGAAATTTGATTATTAGCATCTCTTTTTTCGAGTAAAAAAATCATTTATTTGGACGATACTTTGGGGGATTATGAACGCAATTAAAACCTTCGTGTTTCTTTTTCGGCGCCTTTTAATCCCAGGTAAATAGAGTGATACTTTTCAAGCCCAAAAATGTCACGCTTTTCAAAATAATTTTTTTTTTAGTACAACACTGTGCCTTCGGAATAAAACCTTGCAATTGCATCTCTTCCGTTGACGTGTTCCGTAACAAAACTTTTAACGCTTCCATTAAAACGCGCTCTTACCAAGTATCCATAAAAAAAGGCGAAGGATCCACAATCAGCAATCGTCACCTTTTGATTTCTGCGATGTGCGCGAATGAAGTTACAACCTTGAGTTACATCGTTGTTTCTGAGAATTTAAACGTGTTTATAAAGCGTTCCATTTCACGCGATCAAGAGGATTAATATTTATTATCGTGACGGGTCATTAAACATCGCCGTAATCACTGTATTTTTTAATTATCAACCCTTCATTTCGATTCTTATCTTTTACGAAAAAGTTGAGTATTCAAATGTTCAAGATGTTCATTCGTATTCGTTTCAGCTCGTTGAACCGATGCAATTTAACGACCTCCGAACAGAAATTAAGCTGCCCCGTAAAAACGTGCATGGGGGTGAACTCGCTACTTTAACGGGATGGAAATTTACACCCCCATTTCCTATTTTGCAAGGGTCTATTTCTGAGATCTATTCACGAAAGAAATGTCAATGTGGGTTCGAAAACTGGTACCTAAAAGATGGAGTGAGATTCCACTCCAGAAGATTGTAGAGATCGATTTGTTGATATTTTTAAAACATGCAAATCTGGGATAAAAATTGATTTTCGTATCGCAATTTGCTGGATTTCGGACATGGTTTTTCAGAGTTTCAGAGGCGACCCTTTGACTATTGGCTGCGCTTTGATAAATCGCGTGGATTGTATAGTTGTAAATTTCAATTGAAATAAAATAAAATGGAATAAAATACTTCATTAGATGAATACAAATTTTATTCTACGTAAAAATCACGAATACGGTATCATTTCCGAAAATCTTAATACTCACGTATACATACTTTAATAACAATCATAAAAGAAGTATCATAATTTTATAAAGCGATCCATAAACATTCACTAATTCCTAATATAAGCACACAATCCCATTGCGAAGAAGCCAATAAATATTCAACTAATTCCATCTCATTTTCTTCCTCATAAAAACTCCATTTACCAAAACAATCAGTCACAAATTTTTCTCAGTTCTCGAAGACATCATCAACCCCAAAAAAAGTATTGACAATATAGTTATCGCAGATCAAAAACAATTTTTCAAAACTTCCCGCCGTAAAACATATTCATTCTTGCTCGCACGTTTCGAAATCGTCCGCGCATTCTTCGGTTTCGAAATCTTCTTCTGCCGAAGCTTCCTGGTACTGCTGGTACTCGGATACCAAGTCGTTCATGTTCGATTCAGCCTCCGTGAATTCCATCTCGTCCATGCCTTCGCCGGTGTACCAATGCAAAAAAGCTTTCCTCCTGAACATCGCCGTAAACTGCTCGGAAATTCTCTTGAACAGTTCCTGAATGGCGGTCGTGTTGCCGATGAAGGTCGACGACATTTTCAGGCCCTTCGGGGGGATGTCGCAAACGGCGGTTTTCACGTTGTTCGGGATCCACTCGACGAAGTACGAGCTATTCTTGTTCTGGACGCTGAGCATCTGCTCGTCAACCTCCTTCATCGACATTCTTCCACGGAATACGGCGGCAACCGTGAGGTACCTGCGAGATATCCCAGAAAGAAATTACATTTTTGATCGTTTTTTTTGAAGGTTTCGAACACGCTGAGATTTTGGAGTTGAATTTCGGTTTGTTACCTTCCGTGTCTCGGGTCGCAAGCGGCCATCATGTTCTTGGCATCGAACATTTGCTGGGTAAGTTCGGGCACTGAAAGAGCCGAATATTGCTGCATAGAGCGAGAAGTTAAAGGAGCAAACCCAGGCATGAAAAAATGCAGGCGCGGGAAAGGAACCATATTAACGGCGAGTTTTCTCAAATCGGCGTTCAGCTGACCAGGGAACCTCAGGCACGTTGTCACTCCCGACATCGTGAGGGAAACCAGGTGGTTCAAGTCCCCGTAAGACGGATTCGACACTTTCAAAGTCCTAAAATAACAAAAACCTGCGTTAACGACGACTCCAACATTTTTCCATCCAAAAATCCGCAATCTTTTAGACTGTTAAATGAAATTAATTACTCATTTACCTAAAACAAATGTCGTAAAGCGCCTCGTTATCGATGCAGTAAGTCTCGTCGGTGTTTTCCACGAGTTGGTGAACGGAAAGAGTCGCGTTGTACGGTTCCACGACCGTGTCCGAGACCTTGGGCGACGGCATAACGGAGTAGGTGTTCATGATTCTGTCCGGGTATTCTTCACGGATTTTGGAAATCAGTAAAGTTCCCATTCCGGATCCGGTGCCGCCGCCGAGGGAGTGGGTCAGTTGAAAACCCTGTAAACAATCGCAGTTCTCGCATTCCTTGCGGACGACGTCGAGCACGGAATCCACGAGTTCCGCGCCCTCGGTGTAATGTCCCTTCGCCCAATTGTTGCCGGCTCCGGATTGCCCGAAGACGAAATTGTCGGGTCGGAAGAGTTTTCCGTAGGCCCCGGAACGCACGGCGTCCATTGTTCCTGGTTCAAGGTCGAGCAGAATTGCCCTTGGGACGTACTTTCCGCCGTCTGTCGCAGTCGCCCCTACGGAAAGAATTTTTTGGTAACTCCTTAAACATTGTAAATTGCAGTGAAAGAAGTTTTTGAAATTTTAAAAGTGGCGTATGTACGATGAACATTACAGAAAAGCATTTATTGGTTCCACATTTCGAGCAGTGAGAGACGAAATTTCCAAAACTGGGGCGGTAATTTACGAGCGTTGAAGGGTTCTATTCCAAAAAAAGAATTGCAACGGAAAAATGTGGACTGAAAAAAAACGTAGTGGCGCCGAGCAACCGAATATTTGCAGTGGTCGCAGGAAGCGACGAGTCCCTCATAATAATTAAAGAAAAAGTGTAATCGCGGGGCCTAAAACGAGTCGTTGGAATGAGCGTCGCGGCGTCGGAAACGCCTCGTATATGGGTGGATCGTGCTCGCTGGGCTTGCAAATGAGTTTCGGGTTCTTCGGCGATGACGAGTCCAGATTCCAACGGGTCGTGTGAGAATAGTTACGACTGGGGTGAAATGACGGGTAAAGATATGTACAAAAGGTTTATTTCCGTCGCGCTTCGCGCCGCGTTCATTTTCGCCATGAAAAAGTTTCTCGGTGTACAATTTTGGGAGAAAAATTGATCGTACCTGAGGCTTCATTGTAATACACGGAAATTCGTTCCAACTGCAAATCGCTTTCTCCGCGGTAAACCCCGCTTTGGTCTATTCCGTGCTCTTCGGAAATTACTTCCCAAAACTGAAACGATAGATCGATGATTTACCTGGTGATTAATTGGTTATTATTATTTTCACAATTTTCGAGTCGACTTTTTCTCTCGAAATAAAGTCATCGAATTACTTTCATTCTTGAGGTGGAATTCCAAATCTTTTGTAGTGAATTTTTTCCCCTCGCAGAAAAAAAGTGGAATGCTTCACTCTAAATAAAGTCATCCAATTCCAATCATTCCAGAAACGGAATTCCACTCCAAACGAAATTTCACTCCGAAAGATGTTTGTCTTTCCCGAGCAGTAAGAAAAATCAGGACAAAGTTGATCGGCGGTGAATGCGAGTCGCGTAAACCTGTTGCGCCGTGCGCATTTGTAATCCGCGCGAGAATGAACGAGCTGCAACATCGAGTAATTCGAGACGCGAGTCTTGCATAGAAATGCATTCTTTCGCCCGCCGCGATTCCTTCCTTTTCCTCGACTTTCTTTCCAACCTCTTTAACTCCGAAACAAGTCTCGTCAATTTTGCCCGTTTTAAAATCGAGGAGCGCCGCGAAATAATTTTGAAATCACGTGTAGCGAGTCGGGAAGAGATAATTTTCCGTCTGCTGACCTACCTC
The DNA here is from genome assembly GCA_022816865.1 of Zelostemma sp. ZL-2020. NCBI lineage: Eukaryota > Metazoa > Arthropoda > Insecta > Hymenoptera > Platygastridae > Zelostemma > Zelostemma sp. ZL-2020. The sequence goes on along the minus strand of JABFQM010000549.1, from coordinate 12,395 downwards.
CCGGAGCGCGACAGCGCGGGTATTCTAAAAACACCACCAAATCGACCAAGAAGTCAACGCTCTCGAAAGCTTACTTTATCTCCCGAAGAAACTCGGAGGCGAACGTTATAGAAAAATAAAGACGTAATTACGTCGGGGAAAAATTCGTGTTGCTTTTTCTTCGGCTGACGGAGCCGCAACAATTTGTCACGATTAAAAATGTGGGAACGTAATTGCCGGTACCGTTTACCGATCCTAGCAATGGCGCGCAACAAAGGGATCGTGGAAAATCGTTGGATTCCAACGGTAAATTATATCGAGGTGATAAATGACTTCTCCGTCGAAAAAAAAGCGAGCTCGTTTCCGGTTGGTTTATTCGTGTCCCACTAATCAAGCGTGCTTCGCTTTTCATCGTTCAGCGCTTTATATAACTCATTCTGAAACCTAAAAAAATACTAATTCCCTCTGCGAACGTTAAAATAATCCCGGAACGTGATTCCAGCAAGGAATCGAGCCCTAATTGCATTCAGCGCTCGATTCGTCGAAATTAATTCCGAGCGTGAAATTAATCCGGGCTCTTTTAATTGCGATTTTCCGTTGCAAAATTAATCCCGGATCGGAAAATTCGTCACGAGTTTCAATCGTGCGCGTTGTGCTCGATTCAATGGACCCAGCGAAGAATCGCGAATAAATGAGCTCTCGGGATTGAATGAATAAAAAGACAAACGCGTCGAGACGTATGATTCAGCCGTGAAAACAGCGTGACACACGCGCTGTGGAAGATAACGTTTTTATCAATCGCCCAATTGCGTGTTTCGTTAGATCTTTGTAATAAAATTGTGAACGAGATGAATACGATGTTTCGTGGAGCGAGTTCGGTGAAATGCGAGCTGATAATTGAAAGCGGGATCGTTTTACAATTAACTTAATTATCTGGCGGTATGAAATGCTGGTGCTTCAAGCTACATGGGCTCGCCCGATTAACTAATGTCACCAGGAAGTCTACTACAAGAGCTTCTTTCCGCTGTATCGCGTTACTACTTCGCTGTGCGTGCGCTTCTACGAGTAATTTTCGATGCAGATGTTGCGTACCGTTACCTCGCACTTATCGCTGTTTTTTTTGCATCTCAAACAAAAATTGTGAAAATTCAGACCCAATTCGCGTACGAAATATATTAAATTTTTTTCCCATGGTTTAGTTATCGTTTAAACATCGAACAGTTGAACAATTTTTGGATTTTTGATCCATTTTTAACATACTTTGCAATTGTTCAATGATTAATTACGCGAAATTGTGTCAATTGATCAATTAATCTAGAACGGCAGTTCAAACTCTGATAAAAAAGCAGAACTTTCGAAAGAAATTCTTCAAAAGAAAGCAACTCAAATTAAAACTGCGAGAATCAAGGTCCGAAAGCAGCAATTTGCCAATCGAAGTTTATCTGCTTATCGCTTATTGGCCACTATAAATTTACGAAACTAGGAAATAATAATTTTACCTTCGCTCCGATTTGATTGCCGCACTGGCCAGCTTGAAGATGCACAATTTCCCTCATGATTAGCGCGCGGAAAAAGTCCGAAGAACCAAATCCAAATGAAAATAAAGACTCGGACGAAGCTTGAAAGTTGGCTGTTCGTTCGGCGAGCGGCGTTGCTCTGACTATTTCACCCGAAAGAACCGTTGATGAGACTACGAGGAGCCGCGAGTGCGCAAGTGCAGCCGCTTTTACCGAATCTTCTCTGATCTTGGAAGAAGAAGAAATAAATAAGCGACAGCTATCGTCGTGTCCTGATCCTCGGAGCGGCAGGAAAGAACTATTTCGAGCAAGCTCGACGAACTCTCGAGACTTGGCTCCGTCTTTCGTCTTTGCCCCCTCGACGAGCGTGCCCCTCCTTCTTCTTTTTACATTGCGCTCGAATTTCCCCGGAGAGTGCAAGTACAGCGAGCTTCTTTTCTATTCCGAACCGATTCCAGCGGCTTCGCGAGCGTCCTTTTCTCTCGCCGCTGAACAGAAATAGACGGAAGCGCGGAAAAAAGCGTTTTGAAATTCGCGCGGTTTTATCGTCGAAGCGATTCGAATTGTTTCGAATGAAATGAGGAGTCGGGAATTTAGGGTGAAGAAACATCGAGCGCGTGAGAAGTTGGTTTGGGAAATACTTTTTTTAAACATTTAATTGCTGACGAATTAAAATAACAGCGCGGAAACGGTTCAAGTTGACTTTGGGTCATTTCCCCTGCTCGTAAATCTACATTATTGTAGAAACCGCTGATTCATGGGTAAGAATGTCGAGGAAGAAATGCGATGAAATAAATTACATGTAGTTGTAAAAGACGTTTGGGACAATTTCTAAAGAGGTCGACTACCCAAAGATTCGACTTGGCTCGTTTACAGGCTTAATTTTTAGAGTGGAATTCCACTTTACTTCGAGTTTATTGCTTTTGAAGTGAACTTTTTAATTCTACTCTAAATCTGGAGTAAAATTCGATCCGCGCACTTGATTTTACTCTAAATAAAGTCATTCGATTCTTATCATTCTTGGAGTGGAATTTCACGAAATAAACGAAATCGCTCCAGTTTTTAACACTTTCGATTTCAATTGCAATAATTGCATTACTCCGTGTTTAATTTATTAAAAAGTTCGTCCTTGGGACCAAATTGTTTTCAAAAATTACGAAAATGTCGACTCTGGCCTCGTTTTTAATGCCATTTACCGTAATTGTGCGTGGAAAAATTGTGTGATCATTCCAGCGTGCTTCCAACTAGAAACAAGCTTATCTCGTGCATTTATTTCACGCGTCATGCACTGTGACAGACACTTACACATGTTGCTCAAAGTCACATCCTTTGGACACTTTCTTTTCACTTCCGAAAGAAATTATTTGTTATTTGGTACGCAAAAATTAATTTCTCCCCCACTGAGTCTTTTTTGTATTAATTAATTTACTCGATGCACTGAATAATGCATTTTATATCAATTTTTTATTTTACGGCTTCGAATAAATTTGAACGCGACTCCAATTTTGTACTGAATATTTATGAACTTGTAAAAAATTACGTGGCTGTGTTTTTATCCATTTAATTTTTTCCCGATTCAGTATCGATGATTAAAAAAGACGGAAAATTAAGAAGCTCGAATTTGTGATTGCGGTTATTATAGAATTTTTGAGAAACAAAAAAACCGAAAACTAATTTTATTTAAAAGACTCTTCTGGACCATGGAAAATTTTCGTTCGGGAGAAAAGAAAGTATTTCTCAACGCTTCGGAAGAAAGCCATTAGTCAAGGGCCATAATTACTCAAAACTAATCCCGCGCCATAAATAAAAATAAGACATATTCAACCAAATTTCTCTTTTTTTGTTTCGATTTTTTATTTTTACAGTCCCGATCATGAAAAAATACAAATCCCGTGTGATTTTCATTGTAATGAGTACATTTAGTACAGAAATATACCAAAAATGTGTTAAGCAAATTTCATCGGAACAATTTTTCGATATTTAAATTATAAGAACCAATTATCGGAAAAATCGTAATATTTTAAATTTCAATTACAATTTCGAATGTTTCGAATCTTTACAAATGTAAGTTTATCAAGGCGAACGATTTGATTTACTGGAGGAAAATAGTAAAATCGGCCGCTTTTGAAATAAACGCGTTATTTTTATAATTATTGCAAAATAAAAATGCACGTGTCAAGTCAAAATGAAACATTTTTTTTTGAATAATAAATTTTTAAGTTCTATTTAATAACAATTATTTCAAATGGAATCGAAAACAAGACAAACGAGAAAATCTAATAAACCCGAAATCGTAAATTTGAAAATTATGTCGCCCCTGTACGTGGGTAACCCGTCGTACATCAAAATCGGTAGAACACTAACAATCAGGGGCTTCGATGTCTCGTCTCCATTCGAATGTCATTTAATTCTTTTTCAACAAATATTGCACTCAAAATTCTCAAAAATCCCAAAGAAGTCATATAATTTCATAATTAAACCCCGTAAGCCAAAAAAATCAGAAATAAAACGATAAAAACGAGAAAAAGCATATTCAATTCACAAATTGAAATCCCCGATGTGTGTACTTTCGTCGCGTTATCGAAACGCGTAAAACTACGCAGATAAAAATTCGGCCTCGCGTACCGTGTTATCAAATCATGAAATAATCTGCGAAACTTGAGAAGTTTACGATCACACGTGAAATTTACACTCCCATTTAAAATCTTGTTTTAGGTCCTCAAATTTGGGAAGACGAGGTGGCCGAGTGGTTAAGGCGTTGGACTGCTAATCCAATGTGCTCTGCACGCGTGGGTTCGAATCCCATCCTCGTCGATGTGGAACTTTTATTTTCGCAAAATGTATCTAGGATATCCGTTTCAACTTTTAATAATTCTACATCGACTATTGAATTACTTCCGTTAATATTGTACTTGAAATTCCACACTTTCAAGGCTAAATATCTCATAAGTATTCGAAAACAATTCCATATCATATCATATGGTTCGAAAATTTCGGTATCTTCTATTTTTAAACTTCAATTGCAAAATACACTTCGTTTTACTCCAACAAAAAGAATTGCTGAGCGTGCAAAACATAAGTAAATGTGTGTCAAACCAATTCTATTTTTATAATCGATATTAATAATTCCATTAAAAAAAAAAGTTCATCACAAAAAGTACAATTCAGTGACAGAAAATCGTTTTATAAAACAATGCAATAAAACTGGGATAAACGAGCGAAAGCCAGGTGGTTTAATCGAACATAATTTATTCAAATGTAGGGCCAACAGCAGTGACAATACAAAATACCGATTGAAAATCACGCCGAAAGAAAATATACAGTCTATACAATATCTGTTGTACTGAAAAAAACCTCTTCGTGCTACAAATAAAAAGAATTACCCATTGAAACGAGTTTTGTGTCGCGGGCGGAGCGCCGTTGTGTATTGTAATAATTAACAAAGAAAAATATATATTCGATACATTAAATTATAAGAGGATTTCTTCAGTCGTGGAAAAGTGTTTGTAGAAAAGGTTGCAACGCGTAGTTAAAATAAAAAGCAGCGTCATATGCGAGACATCGTTTAATTCTCATCGACCTCGGCTTCTTGTTCCTCATCGAATTCCGCGTCTTCGTCGGCGGTAGCTTCCTGGTACTGTTGGTACTCGGACACCAAGTCGTTCATGTTGGATTCGGCCTCGGTGAATTCCATCTCATCCATACCTTCTCCCGTGTACCAATGCAAGAAAGCTTTCCTCCTGAACATAGCAGTGAATTGTTCGGAAATTCTCTTGAACAATTCCTGGATAGCGGTGGAATTCCCGATGAAAGTGGCGGACATTTTCAATCCGCGAGGTGGGATGTCACACACGGCAGTCTTGACATTGTTCGGGATCCATTCCACGAAGTACGAGCTGTTCTTGTTCTGGATGTTCAGCATCTGCTCGTCGACTTCCTTCATCGACATGCGACCACGGAAAATGGCAGCAACTGTAAGATACCTAAAAGAACATTCCAACAAATTAGAACACTGCCATCATTCAAGACGATCTAATATAATCGCTAAGAATTATACCTTCCGTGTCTGGGATCGCAGGCAGCCATCATGTTCTTAGCATCGAACATCTGTTGGGTAAGTTCAGGCACGGAAAGTGCTCTGTACTGTTGGCTGCCTCTGGATGTGAGTGGGGCGAATCCAGGCATGAAGAAATGGAGACGTGGGAACGGCACCATGTTAACAGCCAGTTTCCTAAGGTCGGCATTCAGCTGTCCAGGGAACCTGAGACACGTCGTTACTCCGGACATGGTCAGGGATACAAGATGATTAAGATCACCATAGGTTGGGGTCGAGAGTTTCAATGTGCGGAAGCAAATATCATAAAGCGCCTCATTATCGATACAATAAGTTTCATCGGTGTTCTCCACAAGCTGGTGAACGGAGAGTGTTGCATTGTACGGTTCAACGACCGTGTCTGAAACCTTGGGCGATGGTACTACGGAGTATGTGTTCATGATTCTGTCGGGGTATTCTTCACGGATTTTAGAAATCAATAAAGTTCCCATTCCGGATCCGGTACCGCCACCAAGGGAGTGGGTCAGTTGGAAACCCTGTAAACAATCGCAACTCTCCGCCTCCTTCCTGACAACGTCGAGCACGGAATCCACGAGTTCCGCACCCTCGGTGTAATGTCCCTTTGCCCAGTTGTTGCCAGCTCCGGATTGTCCGAAGACAAAGTTATCGGGTCTGAATATCTGTCCAAAAGGTCCTGATCGCACGGAGTCCATGGTACCGGGTTCGAGATCGACTAGGATGGCCCGGGGAACGTACTTTCCTCCGGAGGCTTCGTTGTAGTATACATTGATCCTCTCCAGTTGGAGATCCGAGTCTCCATGGTATGCTCCGGTCGGGTCAATGCCATGCTCATCGCTGATTATCTCCCAGAACTAAAAATCACAATTTGCATTTGAATCGAATTAATTTCCAATAACATAAACTAACGCAATATTTCGTACTCCCTTTCGAATCAATCGAGTCCATTGACCTCCATAATCAAGTCTCGTGCAATTATTAAAATTGCATCAACGACCCGGGGAGGGCCGTTCGTGCCGCGTAAACTCATCGCTTGAGTGCCAATCGAGTCTAATTAAGACAACTCTCGCATTAAACGCTTTCGGATGAAAAAAATCGATTTTCGAATGGAAAGACGAGGTGAATTAACCGGTGGCCAAATATGTGTATCGCCGGTGGGAAGAACCCCATCGCCCAGCCCCATCTCCCACCGGTAACTTATAACATCGGGCTCGCGATGAGTCATCAATGTCATTGTTATTTATAGCAACAGCTATGCCCATAAAACGCGTATATCAACGTTTTTATCGTTTATGCGCGAAAAATTATTACGAATCGTAATCGTAATCAGGAAAAATGCGATTAATTTTCCTTCGGTAATGATTCGTCTCTTTATTTGGGCGTGCGCGCGAAACGGCCGGCCTTGGGCTCCAAGATACGTCCCTGCATGGTCAATTTTGCTCGCGACGATGACGCAATGTTTCTGGGATGAAATCGGGACGTTGACCTTCAAAAGCGCGAGAGCGTAAAAGTTGCGGGGATTAAGGTTGATTAGGATTAATTAGAGCCGTTGGGAATGAGGAAAAACATATTTTTTATTCGGTAATAATACAAATACGCTAATCATGGGAAGATTGGAAAGGTTTCGGGACATGCACATGTGTGCGTCGATAAAATGGACGTGTGTGTGTGAGAAAGGGAGCGCTCGTTGGACAAGGATGCGGCTATTTGAAAAGGAAGAAAACGGAACGAGGTGCGCGCGCAGCCCGCTCGATGCCGTTGCTGCATCAGCCGGAATAATATCTCGAGCCACCACACCCAGCAACAATAACTCGATTCCGTCCATTTCCGTTTCCCAAGCGCGGCGACGATTCGGAAAGGAAACTAGGAAAATGACGATTTTCGTGGCGGGAACGAGTTGCGGGCTCGGCTTTCATCCTTGAGGACGCGGGCTTTTGGCGGGACGGGGCGCCGAAATTTGCCGATTGGACAATGGCGGACGCGTAATCGCCGTAGCGACGCTCACCGGCCGGCATGATTCTGTCGCCATGCAGGAAATTCCTCGGATTTTCCAAGAAAACGCAATCGGAAAACCACGGAATTTTCTAGTCGCTCGGGTTTTTATGGAAAGAAAACCGTAATGGCGAAGCGGATCCCGGTTTCTTCGTCGGCGCGAGTGTAACGGTCACGCGGACAAAGGAATTTTCGTAATTAATAAACTCGGGATTTTTACCTTAGCTCCGATTTGGTTGCCGCACTGGCCAGCTTGGAGGTGAACGATTTCCCTCATGTTGTATTTGTACTTTAATATTTATATTACTCGGAAACCGTGCGAACTCGGGGTGAAATCTGGGACTGACAAGTATAAGCAACTACACGTCGGGGCCCGACGTTCGGGAGAGCACGAATGTGAGGTGAGTGAGGTCTGAAAAGTACAGTTACGGCCTAGGGGCTATGGAAGCCAGAATTTGACGCGATATCAGCGCCTCTATGCAAGATCCGAGATGACTTGGAAGGAGAAGTGGTAAGAAGCGTAGTTCGCGGCAGATTCGAAAAAAAGTAACAGAAGTTTGTTTCGAAGAGTGTAAAAGTTTAACATTTGACTAATAAAACTAAACAACGGAAAATTAGTAAATTTCCTGGAAATTTAAAGTATTCACAATTTATTTGGCTGGGCAAGTACTAGGGATGTTCGATACGTCTGTATCGATATTTTCCTCTGCGATACGCTCCGATATTTTTCGATACGCAACGCTGTATCGATACGGTGTATCGATACGAGAAAGCACACCATATCGGTCGTTCGATATATGATGAAAAGTTATTATTACTAAGTTTGGCCGTTGAACGCGAACGTCGACAGTGTTGCCGATTGTTCGTGGGTTTAGAAAGAGCGGCGGGATGTAACGTTTTTGCAGAAACGCCGATCGCTAATTTTTCCTAAATTATGAATAAATATTCCCGAAATGTTTCCTTCCCGCTGATACTTTTCAAATTTTCAGGGTTGCGGACTTCTTTGATTGTATTGGTTGCTATGCCCGACTGGGATGTTTTTTTTTCGAGGGAACAATGAAGAGCGAAAGCATTTTCTCCGTCTTGCGAGACTGCTTTTTCTGCCTTTAAAGGGCACCTGCGATCTCTCCGGAGCCGAACGAATGAAATTTACGATTTTACGTTCCCACGGATAAATATTACACAATCGCGCCTGCATTTTCGAGCCGAAAACTCGTGACCTTGAACAATGTATGAATGGAATAATATTGCGAATCCTAGAGAACGCTTCTGTTACCCTTGTACGAAAAAAGTCAATAAATGAGTCACCGGCGAGGTTCATCCCTGAATATCATTATTTTATAGTTCACGTATTTACGCTGGAAAGAAAGTTCCTCGAATCAATATTTTCATTCGAGTTTCTAATGCAAAGTTTGTCCTACGATATTTCTTTTCAAATACATTTTTCGCTTTCGAAAACATTTCTCTTTGTAACTTCGTGAAATGTTTGGGAAAATAATTTTTCAATCGTTAGAAATTCGACGTGCCGTCCCACGTTTCGATTTTTTTACGAACAATAATGAGTCACGTGGAGCGTACGTTGCCTTTCCAATTACCGTGCTCGCGTGTCCAAAATAATCACCGAGCATTCATTATTTCGTGTCTAGTCCTCGGGAGAAGTTAAGTTTAACTTTTCGTTACTTCTTTATCACGAAATATATTTCTGGCAATGCTATTAGCGATTAGAAAAGATGATTGTTCATAAAATTGCTTGAAAAAACATCGAAACATTCGTTTTTACGTGCATGCATTTCTTGAGAGAAACAAGGGAAACGAGGATTCTATCAAGATCGAAGAAGCAGCGCATCGTAAAGAATAAATTTGCCGCATTATTATTTCGGCGCGCATTTCATTATCGTTCGAATGTATTGACGAAACGTTCGACGATTTCGAATTGTTTTCGTCTAGTCCGATGACGCGAGAGGAGAATAATGGAGACGAGAGAATAACGGGGAAAGGTCCGAGTTCGGAGTAGTGGGATTATCCGTTGCGCTGTTACCATGTATGGATCATTCGCTCTCCATACACAAATGCATACACGCGAGCCGGTATCTGCGCGCCTTTGCAAACTTCGATGTTTTTCCTTGCCATAAATCTTCGCTTATCATTTTTTTTTTCAGAAATACTTGATAATGTTGCGTTATTTCTGCATATTATTTTCCGGAAGAGTAATCTCTGGAGAAAAATTCGAAAAAGTACGAAAAAATACCGAGAACTACGAAAATGACACGGAAAATTATAAAAAAATACGAATACGTACGGGGGATTCTGAAAAATTTAAGAATTTTGGAAATAAATACTGTTTTTCACATTTTTTTGGCGTTTGTTGTTATTGTTTTCGGAAATTATCCATTTTTCGTGAAATTTAAATTTTCGAACCATCACAATTTTTACGCGCAAATAATTTGTTATAATTTTTCAACAAATTAAAAAACGTCGAAATTCCTCTAAAATTAAAGTCCAAATAAAACGTTAATTAAATTAATCACGATCGGAAAATCATTACCACCAATGAAAATAAAAATTCCTCCATAAAACTCAATCTCATCTTTCCAATCAAATCACAAATTTTTTCAAACCACAAATCGCACCCTACAACCCAAAATTTATCGTACTCCACAAAAAATCGATTCAAAATTCAAATAAATTTGCACAAACTCAGTACTCCCATTTGCAAAACCGCGCTCCTTTTTTCGCTTAAAAACTAAAAAATTCTCGAAGTATTTTCTGATGAAAAACCAGCATTCCCCGGATCTACTGAAGCCTGACCTCGAACGCCGCAGAGTTTCTTGTCCGCGTAACCGGCGCTATTATTTATTACGTATTGTGTACTCTTTCAAGATAACAGCGAAGATTCCGGCTTGGTCACGTGCGAGGAGAGCATTAATAGACGCCGTTGGATCGTTGCACTTAGTACAGCGAACCCGGGAGACTCCAAGAATCCACGCGGATATTTTCAGACGCGACGATCCTATTTTACGAGTCGCCCTTGACCTCCTCACACAACCCCACCGCCCATTCGTTTTTCAATCATCCCCAGCCCAAAACTGCCCTCAAAAAACGGATAATTCCAGTTCGTTAATCTCGCGAAACCCAATATTTCATTTAACTAGATCACATCGAGTTTCACCGATCGAAGCCGGAAGATGATAAAGGGAGTCGCCGTCTTGAATTTTTATCGTCCATTATCGTCTCGGTATTTAACTTTAACAAGCGAATAATGAACCGATGAGATCATAAAAATAATCCGGAGCTCCAGATTTTATTCAGAACCGAAGATGACTTTTGAAAAGCGATAAAAGAACGGTTTCGGAAATGGGTGAATGACAAAGCTCGACAGACTTGGGCTTATTGGGGTCAAGATTTTGATACGCCGCCGCTTTCTCGATGCATGCAATACCTGTATTTACAAACTGCCGTACAAGGCGTTGTCCTCTCCCCAGAGAAAACGATAAGTCGAGGAAGACGACGCTGGTGACTCAGACGTCTCCTTCGAAAGATAACCCGAGTTTCATTTTTCTTTCACTAGAAATTTCGGAGTACTTCGAATCGTCTCGATAACCATTAAATGTTGGGCATTTTTATCATCACGGCTTTGATAAGAAGTGATTCATATTTCTCTATTAATATCGATGATTTTATGTTTATCTCTGGCCAAAAATGGCATTAGACAACGCCGAGCTGATTTTATATTCTTTCTATAGCCGAGGCTACGTCGCGTTTCAAGGATGACTTTTTTGCTTGGCTGGGCTCACTTTCCAGCTTGGCCCACGCGACTTGAAAAAAGGAGTGCGATGCATGCGTGATACGGAATCAACTTTTTCTTATTACGAAATAATTAATCGAGAGCAACGAGGGTTTTTTCCCTCGAAACGACGAACGCTTGAAATTCGTCGCAACTGGGAATATCGATCGCTAATGGAAGCGCATTGCGGAAGTTATTCTGTTATCATTTATCGCGCATCGAACTTTCCATGCCCTGGGAATCAAGATTTTCTGATTGCGTGATGTAATCGATCACAGTTACTTGCGGGGTTTTGATTAGAGTTTTTGAGGAACGCTGATCATTTCACTTTTTTCATCCTTTCCTCATTTTGTTCTTGAATTGGATTGGTGATGACAGAACTTCGTGCCCGAAATACGGCTGCAGTTGTAACGCTGATCTGTGTGTCAAACCAATTCTATTTTTATAATCGATATTGATTCCATTTAAAAAAAATTTTCATCACAAAAAGTACAATTTAATGACAGAAAATCGTTTCATAAAACAATGCAATAAAACTGGGATAAACGAGCAAAAGCCAGGTGGTTTAATCGAACATAATTTATTCAAATGTAGGGCCAACAGCAGTGACAATACCAAATACCGATTGAAAATCATGCCGAAAGAAAATATACAGTCTATAAAATATCTGCTGTACTGAAAAAAACCTCTTCGTCCTACAAAAAAAGAATTACCCATTGAAACAAGTTTTGTGTCGCGGGCGGATCGCCCTTGTATTGTAATAATTAAAAAAGACAAAAATATATTCGATACATTAAATTATGAGAGGATTTCTTCAATCGTGGAAAAGTGTTTGTACAAAAGGTTGCAACGCGTAGTTAAAATAAAAAGCAGCGTCATATACGAGACATCGTTTAATTCTCATCGACCTCGGCTTCTTGTTCTTCATCGAATTCCGCGTCTTCGTCGGCGGTAGCTTCCTGGTACTGTTGGTACTCGGACACCAAGTCGTTCATGTTGGATTCGGCCTCGGTGAATTCCATCTCATCCATACCTTCTCCCGTGTACCAAT
>JABFQM010000548.1:0-33236 GCA_022816865.1 Zelostemma sp. ZL-2020 | reverse complement strand
AAACCGAACATGTAACACCCCTAAATTAAATTTTTTTCGTTATTTTTAGTAGTACCATGGTTACTGATTGAATCAGTCACTACGGTTTTACTGAATGAATCAGTAAATTTTGACTGATTGTCAGTGAATGACTTCTTGCTTCTTGAATCAGTCAAATTCAACTGACAATCAGTCAAATTTGACTGATTCAGATTTAGAGAGTTCACCGTCTGAGTGTGATGTATAATATTTTATTAATAGTTTATTATGAATCCCCGCAATTAAAAACAACAGTTATTGACAACAGTTAACAACTTAGCTGAAATTAAAAAACAACAAACTATATAAACTTTTCATACGAACATTTCACCCATAACCAGTTTTCCGAATTGCCAACTGCGTCTCACGAAAGAGCATTGCAAACTTTGCGAAGAAAAAAACGTGGATTGTCAATGGGAGTGGGCCCCACCCCCATTGATAATTCAATAGGCCTTTTCATTTTATGAAATTTCTCACGCGCATGCGTCGCCGTCGGCCATCTTTTGCGGGCACATCATCTGTCAAAACCATGGACTTGTACGGGTTTCTCGTGTTTTTAGTCGAATAAAGTGACATTTAGCAACAAATAGTTGCAATTTAGTGCGTGAAAATGAGTAAAAATGATGTTGGAGGCCTCGCGAACGAATTTCGTCGTTCTAAAAGCAGCAACGCAATGTCACGCGCTCCTAATTACGTTATTTCGTATCACATTTTTGACTCTGAAACATTCCCGTTACATTGTTAACATTGCTTAATTACAACGTTAAATTTAAAAAAAATGTGACTACACTAATCTTTATCTACATCAAAATAGACATTATAAACTTCGGAAAAAAATTTGTTTCGTGTATTTTTATATAATTTTTTCGCTAAAATAGCCGCTTGAATTTTGCCCTTTTATGCTTTTTTCTTTTTTTCTTTTAGCCTTTTTTTACCTTTTTTATGGTTGGCATGTACACAAAAAAAAATTTTTCCTGAAGTTTATAATGTCTATTTTGATGTGTATAAAGATTAGTTCTCAAAAACAAATTGTAACATAGAATAAAAATTCTTCAAAAACATGCTTTTTTACAGCGGTATGAGAGTAGCCCCTCAAGTTATGGCCGACAAGTATCACTATGAATTCTAACCTACACACCTTATAAACAAGTTCTTGTTTTTTTCCACTTTGCTTTCTTCTATGGCACTTTAACCAACGCCGCAGTTGAGCGCAGTTGTGCTCCTCGACGTTACTGTGCAGTAAAGACGCACCGTCAATAACATTTTCGTTCAAATTCAGTTTAAAATTGCTCACTACCTCCATTGTATTCAATAGCTTTGGACAAAGCATGCCCTCCCCGTTCAAACTCGCGGGTTTTAAACATGGCTGCGGCGCCTGCGTGTACGATGCATGAAAAGGCCTATTCGGCACCGAAGAGATCGATTTGTGAGAAAATCTACACTAAAAATGTACATATAAACGATCGATCTTTAAGAGTAAAAGATCGATTCAGAATCGCACATTCCTACTAGAAACACGCCGAGACCGAGAGGCTACGCGAGTTTTCCACGTTTCGAATGCGGTTTCTTCGTCAACCCGGAGAAAATTCGATTGATTCAAGTGATTGATCAGTGTTCATATTTTGGGGAGTGTTAATCGTGTCAAAAATCGGTGAAAATCTGGAAAGTTTTGCGATCTCTCAGTTGCATTTACTAGAAAAAATCGCGGGAATATCAGGGTTCAGTGAAAAGCGAAAGTCACAACGCGCAGGCGCGATAATTTCCGCGAATCAAAATGGCGGCGGCCTCCCGAGCGTTATTACGCGATCGCGCTGGTTTTTCTGTACAAAATATAAAAATCAGCTTCGATTCATCCGTTGTAAACAGTGTTCGCATAAAAGAACACAAGGTACGAACACTGTTATTGTTGAAAAATGAATCGAGCTTTGTTTTCGTCAGTAATCCGTAATGGCGACGCGTGTCTGAAAAACGTGACGAGTTCTTCGGCGATCTTTTGTTGGTTTCGGAAATCCGGAAAGAAATGTGACAATGCAGGGATCGTCCAAAGTTGCATTTTCCTCAGAAAGTTTCGGGAATGGTCGAATTTGTCGCTGGGCATTGTTCGTAAGTGAAAATCGAGTCCCGGCGACGTACTCTGGCGCGATGTATTTTTCTCAGTTTCTGGGAACCAAAATGGCGGCGATGTTCCAAGTATTCTCGCGATCGCGCGGGTTTTTTGTGGTGAGTGGTGATAAGGATTACGGTGCACTTGGGATTAATTGGATTAGGAGACTCGTGACTCTTTTTGGCAGCAAAAGGTAAGGAATTTCATTTTTGCAAATTTTTCCAGGTTTATATGTTTCTTAGAACTCGCCATTTTTATCAAGTTGAGTGTCGGGGTTCGAATCCTGATCGAGGGTTTTTTTTCTAGATAGTTTTTTTTCAATTTTCGGTCATTCAAATAACAAATTTTTCAATTTTCATAGCAGTTTCGAAAGTTTCATCGATAAATAAAAATGATTTCGTAATATTAACCACAAGTTTCGCAAAATCGTTACTTGAAAAAATGTGTATTCGTGTTATTTAGACTCAGAAATGAAACATCGAAAGATGGTGTTTCTGGAATTCCGGTGTTTTTATTTACATCGCCTGAAAAGAAACGAAAAAGATTTGTTCTGGAATATTGAAACCACGAATTTATTTTATTTTGATAATATTTATAAATACGCCTCGTCAAAACTAAACCCTTTTCATGAATTTCAACATTTCGAACAATTCGAACCTTTTCAATACCACCAGTAAACAATGCAAAACTCCTTACCCCACGCAGTCTCCAAAGTTCACGAACTCCCCGCTAGATGTCGCGACTGTATTCGCGCGTTCAATAGATCGAGAACAAAATTCAAATTTTTCAAAAAAACGAACACTTGTTTTTTATTTGATTCAAGTCACCAATTTTGTCAGTAAAAGCAATCACCCCGAAAACAATTCTCCGTTATCAACAACTCGATAAAAAAATTTTTCCGAATCGCGATTAAAATTCCAAAAAAATTTATTCCCCATTTCCAAAAGCAAATCCATTTTTCTTAATCGGTTCGAAATTCATAAAAACCCAATTTCCCCTATAAAATCGCAAATTAAAAATTCGAGATCGAAAAAACGTTGATAAGATCGTTCTTCGAAATGTTATCAAAGAAGAAGCCTCCCCTTTGTTCCCATCTCGCGAGACAAAGTCGTACCGTCCCGATTTGGGGTGAAAACAAAGAGGGCGAACGGCGAAACAAGAGCGTCGATTTAACAGACCCCCATAGCCTCCCGAATTAATTTATCGCCTCGTAAAAGACGAGATTGCTCGTGGGACGACACTCGCGGTCCAACAATGACGTCTCCACGATTTTCCAGCTCTTGTTTCGTCCTTCATTTGCATAGACCGAAAATCCCATGCCCTGGCCATATTTGGCTTCAATATTTGAAGGTCGAATTCGGGCCTGATCCGGAGCTAAATCACGCAAAGTTTCTGCATGGGATGGGCTCTGGAAAGGGTGAAATGACGGCGGCGCCAGAGAACGATGCGTTTCTGGAGCAGACAAATCGATTTCAACCTCCCACTGCAATGAGTTCAATGTCTCGCCCGGGCAGGAACCAGCGACCGTGGCCATGGCCGTGGCCGTCCACCAACCCCGCGCGACCTTTCGTGCCAATACCGAATCTTTCGTTATCGCTAATTCCAAGTTTTCGGCTCGGGAGGAATTTTTTTATTCGATGGAAATGCTTGGGAATTGGGATCGGATTTTCCCTTTTTTTAAAGATTTGCGAGAATGCAGGGGCCCCATAGCGTTGGAAAATTCTAGGAGTCTTCTAAAGCTCTTGAATTCTATGGTGTTTTATGGGGATTTGGGGGATGTTTTTAGAATTTTATGGTACCCCATAAAAATTCTGAAATTCCCCATGGTTGTATAGATTTTTTTGAATATTGTGTAAGAATTCTATGGGGCCCCATAGTATTGAAAGATTCTGACACTGGATGATTTCATGGTGATATCATGGATTTCTAGATAGTACTAGTTAATATCATGGTTTTTCTGGGTGATATCATGGATTTCAAGATGATACTGGATGATTTCATGGTGATATCGTGGATTTCTAGGTAGTACTAGTTAATATCATGGTTTCTCTGGGTGATATCATGGATTTCAAGATGATACTGGATGATTTCATGGTGATATCATGGATTTCTAGATAGTACTAGTTGATATCATGGTTTCTCTGGGTGATATCATGGATTTCAAGATGATACTGGATGATTTCAAGGTGATATCATAACTTTCTAGGCAAGATGATACTGGATGATTTCAAGGTGATATCATAACTTTCTAGGCAAGATGATACTGGATGATTTCAAGGTGATATCATAAGTTTCTAGGCAATACTTTGATTTGTTTGACTATTACTACCGAAATCCGTCCTTTTATAGCATAATGAATATATTACAATAGTATATATCTTGTTTTATGCAATACATGTTTTACGTAGAAAGACAATATTTATTTATTATCTACCACCTAGAGATACCATGATATCAACTAGTACCACCTAGAAATCCATGATATCACCTTGAAATCATGTAGTACCATCTTCAAATTTATGATACTACCTAGAGTAATCTTGGCATCACCTAGAAATCCATGATATCGTCGAGAAATCAATGATGCTACCTAGAGAAACCATGATATCAACTAGTATCGCCTAGAATTTCATGATATCACCTAGAGAAACCATGATATCACCTGGAGAAACTATGATATCACGAGTACCGCCTAGAAATCGATGATACTACCTTCTAGCACCATAGAATTCCTCGCATGGGAATTCGATGGTGTTCTATGGGATATTTTCGAGAGAAAGTATATTAATGAATATTGGGATTTTGTTCTATGGTTTTTTATGGGGGTTTTATGGTTTCTATTAGAATTCTATGGAAGCTTATGGAAATTATGTAGCATTTATGTAGCTATTATGCCTTATGAGGTTTCTGAAAAGATTTTGGAGTGATTCATGAAAATTCTGTTTTTCTCGAGAATTCTATGGAATCCCATGGAAATTGTATATTTTTCATTTTTCCAAAAGAAATTTCATATTTTCAGCAATTTTAAATTACGATAGGTACGTTTTATGGTTTCCTATGGGGATTTGGTGCTTTCTATTGGAATTTTATGGTACCCCATAGAAATTAAAACACATTCGGCAAAATTCTGAAATTCCCTATGGTTTACATTGGTTTTTTTTTTGAGATTGTGCAAGAATGTTAATAAAAGACTCTGGAAGTCTTCTAAGGCTCTTGAATTCTATGGTGTTCTACGGGAATTTTGTGACTTTAATATCATCCCATGAAAACTTGATTTTATTGAGAGAAACTTTATTGATGCGAATAAGGAGTTCGTTCTATGGTTTTTTATGGGGATTTTGTGGTTCATTTTAGAATTCTATGGTACCTTATAGAAATGAAAAATCATTGGGAAAAAATTCTAAAATTCCCTATGGTTCTAAAAGGATTATCAAAAAGCCTCCCCTGAGAATGCCATAAAATCCCATGGAAATCGTCAACTTTTCCACGAGATTCTATTCATTTCCGAACTAAAAATCCTGTTTTTGATATTTCTATAAATAAACAGGATAAAAAATCCATAAATGCCATATTGCTTTTAGCAGCTGCGCCCTAAAGCTAATCGAAACAAAGCCGCGATATTATGCGAAACTTTATCGCCAAGTTCAGCGCTCAACGCCGTATGGGTACTTAGCAATTTTTATTAGCTGTTACGTCGCAGGGGTGACTGGTTCGGAAGCCCTACTGCTGGCTAATTTTTTTTGATTACCGAGAGCCCCTGAAAGCTGCACGCATTTATACAGCTCGATCGTACGTGCGGCGTGAAACAGGCGGTTTTTTTCCGAAAAAAGATCTTTTTGAGGGAGTGTTTTTTATATTGCAAATGGCGATCGAATTGTGTTGAAAAATGACTGAGAATTCATCAATTAATTGTATTTATTTGAAAAACAAATTGAGTTTTAAATACATCGAGGAAATTTTGCAGTTGTGAAATTTTTTTGCATGTTTATGTGAATTTGGTTTTTTTGAGTTTAAAAAAAGGCAAATATTACGAGAAATTGTAATTCTAGTGACATTTAATTTTTTTTCAATTTTGCTCGTTTTTGGGCTTTTTTGAATGGTTGCGTGTGCTGCCCTCTGTCGCGTCTTAAAACTTGGACAGTTTAGTCCATGCTCAGTGTCGTTATCAGTTCAAAATCGAACATCGCGTCGTGGTTATACTCATCGAAAAAACCGCGGAAAAATCGGGAAAATCTACCGGAAAATGGCGAAATTTTTCATCATCTTCTTTGCGCTTTTCGCATTGGGTAAGTGGAATTATTGCATGAAGAATGTCGTCATCATTCGCATATTGAATTATAGAGAAAACCAGACACGTCAGCATTGTGATAATGGCGTTTTAATGAGCTCGATTAGAAATTAACTTTCTTTTTTCCGAGAATTAGTTCGTGCGACTCGGATTCCGCAGCCGAAAATCATCAATGGAACGTTTGCCGAAGAAGGAGATTTTCCCTTTCAGGTATTTTCAATTTTTCCCGAAGAATAGCGGTTTTTAAAGTCTTGTTTTTTTGGGTGGTCAAGGTGTCTTTGAGGCACAGTTCAACCGGAAATCATTTTTGCGGTGGAAGTCTCGTACAGTGGAACATCGTTTTAACCGCTGGACATTGCATGTTCCGGTGAGCACTTTTTCGAAAATTGTCAGGTTGTTTCGATCGAATATTGAAGTCCAATTTATCATAGATATCCTGAACGGGAAAATCCGATACCTTTAAAACCCCATGAGGTGCAAGTTCTCGCGGGGGAATTAAAGCAGTACCAAGATTCAAACCCGGAGCACTTGAGAATAGTAAATAAAATTTCCGTGCATTCCGAGTTCAATCCTGACACTTTATGTGGCGATATTGCACTTTTAAAGGTAATTTTATCAAATCTCCGAAATTTTCGGGGATAAAAAGTGAATTTGCAACGATGTTCTTTACAGCTGATTCGACCGTTTTCCGACTCGGATCGAAATATCGGTTTGATCGCGTTGGATTTCGGTCCGCAGCCGTTGCCGGGAACGGAGTGCCGAACGTCGGGTTGGGGACGCACCGAAATCGTGAGAAATACCGAATATTTATGGGAAATGATCGAAATCGAAATTGAAAAACGAATTGAGGTTTCGCGAATAATTTTTCCAGGATGGTGATCCCAGTGAAAAACTTCTGTTCATTGCGATTTCCGTGCTTCCATGTGAACCTTTTAGCGATAAATTCGTGTGTGCCGGAGATCTTGATAGCAGAAAAAACGTGTTCCAGGTAAAATATTGTGCAATCCATCGATTGTTTGGTATCGAATGAAGAAGAGCAATGTTTTTCAGGGTGATTCTGGGGGTGGATTAGTGTGCAATGGTACATTAACAGGAATTACTTCACATGTGTACAGGAATGGGACCACGTTGTCTCCCGCATGGTACACTCAAATCAGCTACTACAAATCTTGGACAGAAGATGAAATGAAGAAATTTACGTTATCTTTTTCGACGTCAATTTCATCATCTACGAGTCTACTTATTTCCATGATTTTTTTGGTCTGCTTTCTGCAAAAGTAATGACGATTTTGTCAGTCCGAAATGCGTTTTTAATGTACGCTGAAAGAGACGGAAAATAAATCGTTTTTACTTTGCGATAATTTGTGTCATTATTTTGGATTGATGTTTTTTTATTTTCGAATGAGTAGAGAAAGAACAGAGTGTTGAACGATAAAAGCAGATGGAATTAGATCCATAGAAAAAGACGGGAAATAGTATATTGTGTATCAAGGGGACAAAACGGGGTTTTTTACGCCAAGCGCGATGTTTGCAGCACGAGTAGTCTACGACTGCTCGGCGTAGGCGTAAATAGACCTTGTTTTCCGTGAGACACACGATATTTTTTCTAACGCAAGTACAATTTCCACATTTTTTAATGCGTATCAGACGAGCTGAAAATGACGATGTTTATGAAGTTTTAAATACATCGCGGAAATTTTGCAGTTGTGGAATTTTTTAAAAATAATTATGTAGAATTGGTTTTTTCGAGTTTAAAAATAGCTGGTATCGAGTAAATAATGCGGAAAATGGCGAATATTGCAAAAAATTGTAATTCTAGTGACATTTGATGTTTTTTCAATTTTCCTAGTTTTTGGACTTTTTTTAATGGTTGCTTGTGCTGCCCTCTGTCGCGTCTTAGAACATGGACAGTTGAGTCTACGTTCAGTGATCACTTTTAAAATCGAACATCGCGTCGTGATTATACCACCGAAAAACCACGAGAAAAGCCGGAAAACCTACCGGAAAATGGCGAAATTTTGTATCATCTACTTTGCTCTTTCCGCATTGGGTGAGTGGAATTATTGCATTGAGAATGTCGTCATCATTCGCGTGGTGAATTATAGGAAAAACCAGACACGTCAGAATTGTGATAATGGCGTTTTAATGAGCTCGAGTTAAAATTAACATTCTTGTTCCCGAGGATTAGTCCATGCGACTCGGATGCCGTATCCGAAAATCATCGATGGAACGATTGCCGAAGAAGGAGATTTTCCCTTTCAGGTATTTTCAATTTTTCCCGAAGAATAGCGGTTTCTAAAGTCATGGTTTTTTGGGTGATCAAGGTGTCTTTGAGGTACAGTCCAACTGGAGAACATTTTTGCGGTGGAAGTCTCGTACAGTGGAACATCATTTTAACCGCTGGACATTGCATGTTCCGGTGAGCACTTTTTCGAAAATTCCTGATTTGTTCGATCGAATACTAAGTCCAATTTGACATAGCAGTTCTAGAAAAGGAACTACCATACCAAAAAAACCCGATGACGTGCAAGTTCTCGCGGGGGAATTAATACGACACCATGATTCGAACCCGGAGCACTTGAGAATAGTAAATAAAATTTCCATCCATTCCGAGTACAATTATGACACTTTATGGGGCGACATTGCACTTTTAAAGGTAATTTTATCAAATCTGCGAAATTTTTGGGCAGAAAACGTGACTTCGCAACTATGATTTTCACAGCTGAATCAACCGTTTTCCGATTCGGATCGAAATATCGGTTTGATCGCGTTGGATTTCGGTCCCCAGCCTTTGCCGGGAACGAAGTGCCGAACGTCGGGTTGGGGACGCACCGAAGTTGTGAGAAATACCGAATTTTTATGGGAAATAATCGAAACCGAAATTGAAAAACAAGTTGAGGTTTCGCGAATAATTTTTTCAGAATGGTCCTTCCAGTGACGTACTTCTGTTTGTTGAGATTCCCGTAGTTCCATGTGAACCTTTTGGGAATGAATTCGTGTGTGCCATTGGTCTTGATAGTAGAAAAGACGCTTGCCAGGTACAATATTGCGCAATGCATCGATTGTAAGGTATCTTATTGAAGAAGAGGAATGTTTTTTAGGGTGATTCTGGGGGTGGATTAGTGTGCAATGGTACATTAACAGCAATTACTTCACATGGGGAAACATGTGGGGACAGCAATTTTCCCGGATGGTACGCTCGAATCAGCTACTACAAATTTTGGATAGTAGATGAAATGAAGAAATTTACGGTATCTTTTTCGACGTCAATTTCATCGTCTACGAGTCTACTTATTTCCATGATTTTTTGGGTCTGTTTTCTGCAAGAATTCTAAAGATTTTATTGGTCCGAAATGCATTTTCAATGCACGCTGAAACAAACGGAAAATAAATCGTTTTCACTTAGCCATAATTTGTGTTGTTAATTTAGGATTGATGTGTTTTTATTTTTGAATGAGTAGAATAGAACAGAGTGTTGAAAATGCGAAAGAAAGTGGGCGAATTTTGGATAAAGATGCCGTTTTTCGGGAGGAAATTATGGTCATTTTTTAGGGCGATTCCGGGGGCGGTCTGGTTTGTTCTGTCGAATTGTGTTGAAAAGTGATGATTAATGTTGCTTATCATTGATCAGTCAATCATAGTTGATTATTTGAGGGAATATTTCGATTTGAATGCATCGAGGAAATTTTGCATTCGTAAAATTGTTTTGCATAATTATGTAGATTTGAGTAACTTCAGGTAATCAATTGCTGGAATCGCGTAAATAATGCGGAAAAATGCGAAAAGTACAAGTGAATTGGGAGTCTAGTTACATTGTATTTTTATGAATTTCCCTAGTTTTTGGTCCCTCGTGAAAAGTCGCGTGTACTGCCCTCTGTCGCGTCTTAGTCGCGTCTTCGCGTCGTAATAAGAATCACCGATAAAACCGCGTGAAAATTGGGAAAACCCACCTGAAAATGGCGAAAATTCTCATCGTCTACTTTGCGCTTTCCGCATTGGGTGAGTGGAATTATTGCGAAAAGAATGTCGTCATCATTCGCATGATAATTCATAGAAAAAACTAGACACGTCGGCAATGTGATAATCGCATTTTGATGAGTCATCAAATTTAATGAACCGGTATTTCTCAATTTTTAATTTTGATGGGAAATAATCAAAACTGGAATCGGAAAACAAGTTTAGGTTATGCGAATCATCTTTTCAGGATGGTCAATTCAGTGACAAACTCATGTTAGTTGAGATGTACCGAGGTCAATGTGGAAATGATTACTTGAGATTCAGGTGTGGCATTAGTTCTGATTTTAGGAATGAGACTTGCAAGGTCTCTGATGATTGCACTGCCGATGCAATGACGATGTTTCAGCGTTGACACGCAGTATGACGTCATCGTGATAAAATGACTCTACGGCATCGCATTGTAGCCTACGGGTCAGGTGGGAGGTAAATTTTTCCATGATGTCATCGCGTGATTACTGAGTGCTCGAATTTTGTCATTTCCGGCTCGTTCGACACGCATGAAAAAATGTCGAAATCGTACATGCGTTATGAATAATATCGCGTGTATCACGAGGAACAAGGTCTTTTTACGGCTCGCGCTATTTGCCTTCAAAAGCTGCGCCCAATGCTTTGATATTATGCGAAACTTTATCGCCAAGTTAGGCGCTGAATTTGGCGATGAAGTTTTAAATACATCGCGGAAATTTTGCAGTTGTGGAATTTTTTAAAAATAATTATGTAGAAGTGGTTTTTTCGAGTTTAAAAGAAGCTGGTATCGAGTAAATAATGCGGTGAATGGCGAATATTGCAAAAAATTGTAATTCTAGTGACATTTAATTTTTTTTCAATTTTGCTGGTTTTTGAACTTTTTCAATGGTTGCGCGTGCTGCCCTCTGTCGCGTCTTAAAACGTGGACAGTTCAGTCCATGTTCAGTGACGCGATCACTTTCAAAATCGAACATCGCGTCGTGATTATACCAGCGATAAAACCGCGGAAAAATCGAGAAAACCTACCGGAAAATGGGGAAATTTTTCATCATCTACTTTGCGCTTTTCGCATTGGGTAAGTGGAATTATTGCGTAAAGAATGTCGTCATCGTTCGCATGGTGAACCATGAGAAAAACCTGACACGTCAGCATTGTGATAATGGCGTTTTAATGAGCTCGATTAGAAATTAACATTCTTTTTTCCGAGGATTAGTCGATGCGACTCGAATTCCGCAGCCGAAAATCATCGATGGAACGATTGCCGAAAAAGGAGCATTTCCCTTTCAGGTATTTTCAATTTTTCCCGAAGAATAGCGGTTTTTAAAGTCTTGTTTTTTTGGGTGGTCGAGGTGTCTTTGAGGTACAGTTCAACTGGAAATCATTTTTGCGGTGGAAGTCTCGTACAATGGAACATCGTTCTAACCGCTGGACATTGCATGTTTGAGTAAGCACTTTTTCGAAAATTGTCAGGTTGTTTCGATCGAATATTGAAGTCCAATTTATCATAGATATCCTGAACGGGAAAATCCGATACCTTTAAAACCCCATGAGGTGCAAGTTCTCGCGGGGGAATTAAAGCAGTACCAAGATTCAAACCCGGAGCACTTGAGAATAGTAAATAAAATTTCCGTGCATTCCGAGTTCAATCCTGACACTTTATGTGGCGATATTGCACTTTTGAAGGTAATTTTATCAAATCTCCGAAATTTTCGGGCATAAAACGTGAATTTGCAACGATGTTTTTTACAGCTGAATCGACCGTTTTCCGACTCGGATCGAAATATCGGTTTGATCGCGTTGGATTTCGTTCCCCAGTCGTTGCTGAAAACGAAGTGCCGAAGTGCGGGTTGGGGAAACATCGAAGTTGTGAGAAATACCGAATTTTTATGGGAAATAATCGAAACCGAAATTGAAAAACAAGTTGAGGTTTCGCGAATGATGTTTTCAGAATGGTCCTTCCAGTGACGTACTTCTGTTTGTTAAGATTTCCGTGGTTTTATGTAAACCTTTGAGGAATGAATTCGTGTGTGCCATTGGTCTTGATAGTAGAAAAGACACTTGCCAGGTAAAATATTGTGCAATGCATCGATTGTAAGGTATCTTATTGAAGAAGAGCAATGTTTTTAGGGTGATTCTGGGGGTGGATTAGTGTGCAATGATAAATTAACAGCAATTACTTCACATGGGTATACATGTGGGGACAGCAGGTTTCCCGGATGGTACACTCGAATCAGCTATTACAAATCTTGGATAGTAGATGAAATGGAGCAATTGTCGCCATCTTTTTCGACGTCAATTTCATCGTCTACGAGCCTACTCATTTTCATGATTTTTTCGGTCTGTTTTCTGCAGAACTACTGACGATTTTATCAGTACGAAATGCACTTTTAATGTACGCTGAAACGAACGGAAAATAAATCGTTTTTACTTTGCGATAATTTGGGTTATTAATTTTGGATTGAAGTATTTTCATTTTTTAATGAGTAGACGAGAACAGAGTGCTGAAAAATGAAAGCGGATGAAAGAAAAAGACGGAAAATAGTATATTGTGCTTCAAGGGGACGCTATTGGACAGCGCTCAAAATAATTGTCGAGGAAATAGATCGATAAATAACTCGGAAAAATATTACGTCGATATTGGAAATTTTTGAATTTCATATCGCCCTTTGAAAATTTATAACTTTCGTTCCAATAGGAATATTAGAAAACCATGTATAACTATTGTTCTTTATACTTTTGAGCAACTATGAAAAAATTTTCAAGGAAATAGATCGATAAATGACCCGGAAAAAGCATACGTCGATATTGGAAATTTAGTTATCACGAAATTGAATATTGTCATTTGAAAATTTGTAATATTCGTGCGAATAGGAAAATGTGAAAACCATTTATAACTAATTTTCTTCGCACCTTTGAGCAACTGTAAAAAAATTTTCGAGGAAATAGATCAATAAATAACTCGGTTTTCATTGCAAATTGCGATCGAAGTGAGTTTGAAAATGAGTTAAAACTTTTGAATGAGTAAAAAAAGTAATAAAATCCGTAGAAAAAGACGGAAAAATAATATTTCTTACTCCCATTTCCACGACTAATCGATCGTGGATTGTGGAAACGGTGCAAGCACAAAAAATGGGACGAAGCGCGTTATTCGCGATGAATTCCGGCGAAACCTTGAACGCCGGTTCGATTTTTCGGAGTTTCATCCTTGTTTTTTGTTGTTTCGTATCGTTCTTTTTTGTTCGATAAGTACTTGTGAACTTTGTCGAGCTTTTTCCTGTCCAGAAAATCCACGAAAATCTCTTGTTTTTTTCTAGAGCGTGCTTTTCGCATCGGGTAAGTGAAATTACGATGAAAAAAATTACTGCTTAATCGTACATGCTGCGTAAAACAAGCGCGACATTCACGCGTTTTTTTTCCGAAAATGGATTTGTTTGCCTGAATGTCTTTTTCTATAACTGATGGCGGTTGAATTGTGTTGAAAAATGATGATTCATGTTGCTTATCATCAATCAGTCAATCATAGTTAATTATTTGAGAAAATATTTCAATTCAAACACATCGAGGAAATTTTGCATTCGTAAAATTGTTTTGCATAATTATGTAGATTCAAGTAACTTCAGGTAATCAATTGCTGAAATGGCGTGAACATTGCGGAAAAATGGGAAAATTACAAGGAAATTGAGAGTCTAGTAACATTGTATTTTCTTCAATTTCTCTAGTTTTTGATCACTTTTAAAAAGTCGCGTGTGCTGTCCTCTGTCGCGTCTTAAAACATTGACAATTTGGTCCACTTCCAGTCTCGTCATCACTTTCGTAATCGAACGTCGCGTCGTAAAATCACCGATAAAATTGCGTAAAAATCGAGAAAACCTACTAAAAAATGGCGAAATTCCTCATCATCTACTTTGCGCTTTCCGCATTGGGTAAGTGGAATCATTGCAAAAAGAATGTCGTCATTATTCGCACGGTGAATCATAGAAAAAACTAGACACGTCAGCCTTGTGATAATGGCGTTTTAATGAGCCGTCGAATTTAATGAACCCCAGTAAAAGTTATCATTCTTTCTCCCGAGGATTGGTCGATGCAACTGGAATATCACCGTCGCAAATCATCGGTGAAACGATTTCCAAAGAGGGAGAATTTCCCTTTCAGGTAACTTCAATTTTTCCCGAAGAATAGCGGTTTCTAAAGTTATGGTTCTTGGGTGATTAAGGTGCTTTTGAGGTACCGTTCAACGGGATATCACGTTGGTAGTGGAAACCTCATAAAATGGAACATCGTTTTAATCCCTGCGCAATGCATTTTCGAGTGAGCACTTTTTCGGAAATTTTCCGTTCGTTCGATTTAATTATTAAGTCCAATTCACCACAGTTATACTGGAGAGGGACCCGCGGAACTTTACAAACTCCACGACTTGCTCGTTCTCGTGGGGCAATTTGATACGAAACCGGAGTACTCGAGAAATGTAACTCAAATTTCCGTGCATCCAGAGTTTAAACCCCACACTCCGTCGAACCACATCGCACTTCTGAAGGTAATTCTGTCAAAACTGCGAAATTCGTTGTAGAAAACGCGACGTTTCTTACAGCTGGATCGACCGTTTTCCGACTCGAATCGATATGTCGATTTGATCGCGCTGGATTTCGGTCTCGAGCCGTTGCCGGGAACAAAGTGCCGAATGTCGGCTTGGGCTCGCACCGGATGGGTGAGAAATACCGAATATTTATGGGAATAATCGGAACCGAAATTGAGGTTTTGCGAATAGTATTTTCAGGATGATCTCAGCGACGAACTTCTGTTCTTTGAGATTTCCGTAGTTCCATGTAGTCATTCGAACGATAAATTCGTGTGTGCCGAAGGTTTTAATAGAAGAAAAAACATGTTGACGGTAATGTATTGTGCAATCCGTCGATTGTTTGGCATCGAATGAAGAAGAGCAATGTTTTTCAGGGTGTATCTGGGGGTGGATTAGTGTGCAATGATACATTAACAGCGATTACTTCAAATGTGAAGGTTTATGAGAACAAGTTGTCTCTCGGATTGTACACTCCCATCAGCTACTACAAATCTTGGATAGCAGATGAAATGGAGCAACTTACGCGATCTTTTTCGACGTCAACTGCATTGTCCACGAAGACAATTGCATCGTCTGCGAGTTTACTTTTTTTCATGATTTTTTCTGTCTGTTTTCTGCAAAACTACTGACGATTTTATCAGTACGAAATGCATTTTTAATACAGCTTAATCGTATGGAATATTTTTTTAAAGAATGTCTTTCATTGCAAATCGCAATGGAATTGAGTTAAAAACAGATGAGGAATGTAATTTATATTGATTTTGAAAAATCATTTCGTTTAAAATACATCGAGGGAATTCTGCACGTTTTGCATAATTATGTAGATTGAGTTCTTTCGAGTTAATAAAATTGCAAGCGGAAACGAGTGCAGGTAAAACATGTTTTGAAGTAATTTTTTTCTTTGCAGCAACTGTAAAATAATTTTCGAGGAAATAGATCGATAGAGAACTCGGAAAAAAATTACGTTGATAGTGGAAATTTGAGAATTTCTTATCATACTTAAAAAATTTATAACTTTTGTTCGAATTGGAAAATTTTGAAACCGTTTATTACTATTGTTCTATATACTTTGAGGCAAGTGTAAAAAAATTCCCGAGGAAATCGATCGATAAATAACCCGTGAAAAGTTACCCCGATATCGGAACTTTGGAAATTGAGTTATGAAACTTGGAAACCGAAATTTCATGTCGTACTTAAAAAATGCGTATCTTTCGTTAAAATCGGAAAATTTCGAAACCATTCACAACTATTGTTTTTTATACTTTTGAGCAACTATGAAAAAATTTTCAAGGAAATAGATCGATAAATAACCCGGAAAAAACATACGTCGATATTGGAAATTTAGTTATCACGAAATTGAATGTTGTCATTTGAAAATTTGTAATATTCGTGCG
Source organism: Zelostemma sp. ZL-2020 (assembly GCA_022816865.1). NCBI lineage: Eukaryota > Metazoa > Arthropoda > Insecta > Hymenoptera > Platygastridae > Zelostemma > Zelostemma sp. ZL-2020. The sequence continues at coordinate 16,872 of JABFQM010000548.1, read as the reverse complement.
AATAGGAAAATTCAAAAACCATTTATAACTAATTTTCTTCGCACCTTTGAGCAACTGTGAAAAAATTTTCGAGGGAATAGATCAATAAATAACCCGTTTTTCATTGCAAATTGCGATCGAAGTGAGCTAGAAAATGAGTTAAAACTTTTGAATGCGTAAAAAAAGAAGAGTGTTAAAAAATGTAATAAAATCCGTAGAAAAAGACGGAAAAATAATATTTGTTACTCCCATTTCCAGCCATTTATCAGCCAGAAAATCGGGACGGAGATTCCGATAAAATTCTCACGAAGATAATCAATGACCAACTGATAACGCGCGGGCAATCAATATCATTCACTCTTAAATTCAGTGATCTAAACACCGGAAAGTAGAGCAACATGGCTCGCGTTTCATTCGCGTTTTTCTGCATTATTCACCCGATTTTGAACGCGTTCGGTAAGTTTTGATTATCAAAAAGAACAAAAACGTACGTAATCATGCAAAATATGAACCCAAGGTCAAAACGCGGCCGGAAGTTGGGAGAATCCGATGGAAGATGGTCGAATTGTCAACGGAACCAAAGCAATTCCAAGACAATTTCCGTACCAGGTAAAAAACTTTTCCGGCACTTCAAAGACTGAACTTTGACCTTGACGACGCGATCTATTTAGGTGTCCTTGAGACGATCGTATAGCGCCGCTTTTTTTTGCGGGGGGAGTCTTATTGCGCCCAGTTTTGTACTTACTGCTGCGCATTGCATGTTCATGTGAGTATTTTTGAGTTAAAATGACGGAACGATAGTTTTATTTCGCGTTAAAATTCACGAATCAGTGCAGACGGAGAAGCGGAAGTCGCGCCGCAAAGAGTGGACGTTGTCGCTGGCGAGATAAAATTGTTCGGGGAGAAGCCGAATCCCGATCACGTGCGACGTGTAACGGACATCGTGCTTCATCCGGGGTACAAAAAAAAACGTTTCCGGCATGACCTTGCAATATTACAGGTAAATCGGGTCATTTTAATCGAAAAAATAACGCATTCATCGAATTATGTATCTTAGGTTAAAACACCGTTTGTCCCGAGTTCGGAAATTGGTTTTATTCCCTTGAGGTTCGATCCGAACCCAGAAAAAAATTTGATGTGTGTCGTTTCCGGTTGGGGTCACACGAAATTCGTAAGACGAAAGAAAAAATTTTAATGGTTTTCTTTTTGATGAGAAAATTACGAATATTCCAGGGAGGAGAAATTAGCAATGATTTATTGTTTATCGAACTTCCCGTTATCGATCAAAAAATCTGTAGGCTCATTGTCGGTTTGCAAAAAGGGAAATTTTGCGCCGGGTACATGGAAGGCGGGAAAGATGCTTGTTTCGTGAGTACAAACGTCGTCGATAATGCGAAAGAAAGTGGGCGAATTTTGGAAAAAGGTGCCGTTTTTCGGGAGGAAATTATGGTCATTTTTTAGGGCGATTCCGGGGGCGGCCTGGTTTGTTCTGGCGAATTGACCGGGCTCGTTTCGGGGGGACACGAATGCGCATCGCCGAATTACCCAGGAACTTACTCCGACGTGGGATTCCATCGATCGTGGATTTTGGAAACGGTGCAAGCACAAAAAATGGGACGAAGCGCGTTATTCGTGAGGAATTCCGGCGAAACCTTGAACGCCGGTTCGATTTTTCGGACTTTCATCCTTGCTTTTTGTTGTTTCGTATCGTTCTTTTTTGTTCGATAAGTACTTCCGGTTGGCAATAAAGTTTTGTGAACTTTGTCGAGCTTTTTCCCGTCCAGAAAATCCATGAAAATCTCTTGTTATCTTCTACAGCGTGCTTTTCGTATCGGGTAAGTGGAATTGCGATAAAAAAATTCACCGTCATGCGGGATAAAGCTTAGAGAACATATGGGAGATTTGGGAGGTTTTAATTTTTTCCCACGACGGTTTACGACGCTAGGAGCGAGCTATATCGCATGTAAATTTCAAAAACGATACTGCAAACAGCGCAATGGGCGATTAAAAGTATGGAGACACTCGCGGAATTCTGGAGTTCAATCGTGGCTTTTGATATCCAAGAATGATAATATCCCACGTTCGTGTAAATCCCGGGCAATTTCGGAAGTCCACAGCCGACTCCGAGGGAAACTATTCCGGTTAGTTTTTCGGAACAGACAAGTCCGCCTCCGGAATCGCCCTGTTCAATGAAAAAAGTGGGTTATTCATCGAGGAATTGATTCTAATCGGAGAAAAATGCACTCACGTAGCAACTGTCTTTTCCTCCTTTCAATTCCCCAGCGCAAATTTGCCCGTTTGATAGCGCTATTTTGTGCAAGGAAATGCAAACTGCCTGCTCGATTATGGGGATGTCGACGTACATCAATTCTTCGTTTATGGTTCCGTTCTGGAAATGTTCTTGGTAGATTCAAATTTTTCAAAATGTTTTCGATGTATTACAAAATTATCTTCGGAATAATGCCCCTGCGAGCATGGCTTTTTCTTATACATGCGTGTATGCGGAAACCGATTTTTCAGGCGAAGCCTTGGATTTTATTACGAACAATTTTTGATATTTATTACTTGTTTCGTGTTTCCCCATCCAGAAACTTGGCAAATTGTTTCGGGTGTTGGAGAAGGGTTGGAACTCAGTTCTATCGGACGAATCGCGCTTTCCAAATCGAACGGTTCGGTTAACTTGAAGAAAAATCGAGTGAATTTTACGTACGATTTCGGGGGATTGGGATGACTTACTCTTAATAAAACTATGTCGTTTTTGAATGATTTTTGATTATATTCCGGATGTACCGAAATTCCTTGTATCGATCGTTCGTGATTCGGGTTCGAAATCGGCGAAGATCGCAATTCCCCGGCAACGATCGTCACGGTGAAAAGTGGTATTCGCATTTTTATTCCGAAAACAGATCTTTCTTTCACATTTATTCATTTATCCATCGTTTTTCATGGTTTTTCAATGTTTTTGAGATCAAAAATTTTCTTTAAATTCATTTTAATTGTTTTATTCGATCGTAAAAAATTTTGGAAATTATTCGAATGGATCGAAAAAAATTAATTAATTCATTTTGCAGTTAATTGGAACAAGAAATTGATTGATCGATGATATTCGAAATATTTTTTTACTCACTCGAACACACAATGTGCAGCGGACAAAACAATGTCCGGAGAAATGAGGCTTCCCCCGCAAAAATGATTATTGTACCATATTACTCTCAACGACACCTGTTTACAATCGATAATCATTAACTTTCGCGCGAAAAAAATTAATCAACATCATCGTATGTAATTCAATTTTGGAATTGAAAAAAAAAATTTCGCAACGTCGAAATCTCTATTTTAAGTTTGAATAAAAATCTGAAAATAATCTGGAGTATACTCTAGTACCTGAACAATATCCCTGAATTTTTCCAAAATTTTACTTTGGGAACTTTTTGAGAAAAAAAATTAAACGTTATTCTGTTTGAAAAACTTCGTTCATAAATTTGACTAATTTTATTTTTACCTGATAAGGAAATTGTCCGATCGTCGCTTCTTCGCCGCCGATAATTCTGGGATTAATTTTTGGATGGTTTTGAGTACCTTAAAAATTTTTCAAGGCTTGGAAAATTAATCAGGTCAATTCGGAAAAACAATTATTACTCACCAAGAATGAAACTGAATTTTAAAACAAGAAGAAGAAACGCGATTGATGGGAACTTCATGGTTTGTTACTGACGAATTTTTAATGCTTTTTGCTGGACAAGATAAGTTTTATGTTTGTTCAAATTTTATCAGTTGTTTATCAGTATTAAAGACCTCGAGGAACCAAAAGGCTGATTTTCAACGCGTTCTTTTACGTTTAATACTCGTATTCGTAATTACGCGGACGCAATTTAATTTCCAAATCGAAAAAACATTTTTCAATGTCAAAATCCCCATTCGAACCATGAAATAAAAATTTGAAAAAAATCAAGAGTGTAATCTATCACCCGAAAAACATCCCTGAATTTTTCCAAAATTTGCCATCGAGGACTTTTCCAGAAAAAAAATAAAACGTTATTCCGTTCGGAAAATCCGGAAACAATTTTTCAATATCAAAATCCTCATTTCAACCATAAAATGAAAACCTGAAAAAAATCTAGGGAGTACTTTAGAACCCTGAAAACATCCCTGAATTTTTCCAAAATTTTCCATTGAGGACTTTTCGAGAAAAAAAATAAAACGTTATTCCGTTCGGAAAATCCAAAAAAAATTTTTCAATATCAAAATCCCTATTTCGACCATGAAATAAAAATCTGAAAAAAATCACGAGTGTATTCTATCACCCGAAAAACATCCCTGAATTTTTCCAAAATTTTCCATCGAGGACTTTTCGAGAAAAAAAATTAAACGTTATTCCGTTTGAAAAATCCGAAAAAAATTTTTCAATATCAAAATCCCTATTTCAACCATAAAATAAAAATCTGAAAAAAATCTAGGGAATACTTTAGTACCCCAAAAACATGCCTGAATTTTTCCGAAATTTTACATCGAAAACTTTTCGAGAAAAAAATAAAACCCCATGAAAAAATTCAACTAAATTGGAGAATGTGGGCGAATGGTACCAAAAGTTGATAAAAAGTTACAGAAAAGCGTCAGTAATTATTCCCCTGTAAAATGCCCTCCCCGATCGCAGCTGTTGCGGCGTTTTTCGTGTGTAGCAATCAATTTGGCAAAAAGTAGAAACGAGGCTCCTCATTTTGTTTATGGTAACGATAACGGGGCATTGATGGAGCCGCGTGTAGAGAGTCAGGTACTGGCAAGCGGGGATCGAACGTGATGTTGCAATATAGACAATACCCGGGGCTTTTGAGGAGGGTTCGAGATTGTACAGGGCAATATGGGGATGGGTAATGGTGGTTCCTATCAGCTTCGCGCACTCCGGCGATCCAACGATGGACCGCGCGATTCTGCATGAGAATTTCGGAACGTTAACACGAAATAACGTACTGTAATTCAACCAAGTTACGTATTTTCGTATTTTCGTTACTTCCCATAAATAAAGAACCTAAACCCATGCTCAAATCATGTCTGATTTGAAAATAAATAGATCGAGGAATATTTGCGTTTTTTTTTCCCATGGCCGAAATTGAACAAATTCATTTCCTCGTCATGGTTTTGGAGGAACAAAAGATATATCGTTGCTTCGCAGGGTTATTAATATTCAATTATAATACCGCCCTTAACAAATTACCCCCATAAGCGAAATCGGAGCCTTAAATCATTCCTTTCGACCGCGGGCATTTCCGGATCAAATTAATAGCGCGATAAAGTTTTCTGCGAGTATCGCAATTAGTTTTAATCAGTAACGCGTGAAGGAAAATGTATAAACAAATGCCTCCGGCTTAATTGCAAAATCACTCTCGGACTATTGCCCCTGTGCGCACGTTTCACGTCGTACACGCGTGCGTGTAACCCGTTTGTTTAGGCGCATTTTATTACGAAGGATTTCGCGAAATTGCAAAAATAATGCCGGTACTTTTGAATGAAATTTCGCTCGTTTGCACGACTCGAGTCTCGAGTCCTTGATGGTGTAAAGTGCTCTGGGAATTCTCGCCCTTCCTCTTCTGAAAACAACCTTGACTCGAGGATTGTTAAAGGTCTACTACTGCAATTCTTTCGCGATATCGGAGCGTGAATCGCTCGTGTTTTGCTCCGCTGCGTATCCGATGATGGCAGGATAATAAAACGAAACGAATTTTTTTCGATTCCTTGCCCTTTTACGAAGCGATTACGTAATCGGACGTCTGCAACCGTGACCTCGATTTCAGTATTTTATTCTTCGTCGAGTTGACATTCGGGACTGCGAAACTTTTTCGAGCTGGAATAAAAACGTCGCCGGAAGATTTTCCGAGAGGAAAAGTTGGGAAATCGTCGATGAATCGAGGGCATTTTGCGAATTTAATCGAGCGCTCCGAAAATTCATCGAAGTATTTTTCGTAATCAATTTTTGTAAAAAAAGCCACGTGGATAATGGTTCCCCATTAAATTGAAAGGATTCCCCATAGAAGCTTCCATTAAGGTGTTTCGTTGCAGGGTGAACGAAGAAATGGACGTTGACATCGTGTAACGGTCGGGAGAAATAATTGAATTCGTAAATGATGCATGCAAATGTTGGAAAATGTTTCGAGACTGAAATATCGGAAGAATCAGCGACGAGATTGATATTCCTATCGACGCGTGGGTCGTACAAAGACGATCGAGTGCGGAATCGATGCACGACGCGAAGATAAAACGTAGAATTCCCTTCGTCAATGATTCAGTCCTTCCGCGTCGTATTTCTCGCGCGTTCGCCGACTCGATCCTTTCTTTCTTCCATTCATACATAATGAAACTGGTCGTTGACCATCGCGTCGAGAAATGGTTTCCTTCCAGAGAACGTGCAAGAAAATGATGCTGAATTATTCATTGTTCATTAAGACGCGAGGCATTTTACATCGGTTTTTCCTGCTCGGAAAATTCTTTGCTTGCTTTTGAAGACGGGGATTTCTCGTTGTCTGATCGATCTGGGTTTGTTCTTGAATTCTTCGATGTTATTTCGTTGGAGAAATATTTGGCCGAATAAAATCGATCCGTTGAACGTGTTTTCTCTGGCGTAATTGCGCCATTAGCCATTAAAATGTAAATGGCGGGAGTAAAAAAGTTAACTGGCACTCATTCATATCGTTTGCGAGGAGCTCGGAACATCTGGTATCAATTCGCCGTTTTCGGGCACTTGTAAGGCACCGGAGAATGGGAAAGTTGTCATCGGAATATGTAGTAGCGCCAGATGTTGACAAGTTCGGAAATAGTTCGAAGCGCATGAAAAAACGATTAATCTTGGGGATCGATTATTTCGATAAGTTCGTGTTGTTGACTCGTTTGCCTGTGGACGTTTCAATTTTGAAAGATTGGGTTACGAGGGACTATATTTTATTTCGAAAGCGAGTGTTTACGAATTCATTATTAACGCATCAATTTTAGCCGAGGGAAATTTTATTAAATGCTTGTGTCGCCGAGGAGCAGCTGTGCCTTCGCGTCGTCCGGTTTTTCATTACTTCGGGAGACGTGAGAAATTATCTTTCGGGTTTCTTTGTGTCGGGAGCTGTCTTTTTTTTGTCGAGTGGCATCTCGTAATTTTTATTCGAGAAACATTCGAAATTTTATTTGGTACTTTGATCATTCGTGCCTGTTTTCTTTGTACTTTCGAGCGACTGGAAAAAAATTTTCGAGGAAATAGATCGATAAATAACGGGGGAAAAAATTATGCCAATGTTGGAAATTTGGATATTGAGTTATTGCGAAATTTCGTATCGTACTTTGAAAATTCATAACTTTAGTCCCAATCGGATAATTCAAAAACCATTAATATCTGTTGTTTTTTGTACTTTTGAGTGACTGTAAAAAAATTTTCGAGGGAATAGATCGATAAATAACCCGGAAAAAAATTATGTCAATGTTGGAAATTTGGAAATTGAGTTATTACGAAATTTCGTATCGTACTTTGAAAATTCATAACTTTAGTCCAAATCGGATCATTTAGAAACCATTTATAATTTTTTTTTTCATACCTTTGAGCAATCGGAAAAAAATTTTCGAGGAAATAGATCGATAAACAACCCGTAAAAAAATTATACCAATGTTGGAAATTTGGAAATGTAGTTATTACGAAATTTCGTATCGTACTTTGAAAATTCATAACTTTCGTCCAAATCGGAAAATTTAAAAACCATTAATTTCTGTTGTTCTTAGTACTTTTGAGTAACTGTAAAAAAATTTTCGAGGGAATAGATTGATAAATAACCCGGAAAAAAATTATGCCAATGTTGAAAATTTGGAAATGTAGTTATTACGAAATTTCGTATCGTACTCTGAAAATTCATAACTTTAGTCCAAATTGGATCATTTAGAAACCATTTATAATTTTTTTTTTTCATACCTTTGAGCAATCGGGAAAAAATTTTCGAGGAAATAGATCGATAAATAACCCGGAAAAAAATTATACCAATGTTGGAAATTTGGACATTTAGTTATTACGAAATTTCGTATCGTACTTTGAAAATTAATAACTTTCGTCAAAATCGGAAAATTCAAAAACCATTAATATATATTGTTCTTCGTACTTTTGAGCGACTGTAAAAAAATTTTCACAGAAATCGATTGATAAACAACCCGGAAAAAAATTATGTCAATGTTGGAAATTTGGAAATGTAGTTATTACGAAATTTCGTATCGTACTTTGAAAATGCATAACTTTAGTCCAAATCAGAAAATTTAAAAACCATTAATATCTATTGTTCTTCGTACTTTTGAGTAACTATAAAAAAATTTTCGAGGAAATAGATCGATAAATAACCCGAAAAAAAATTATGCCAATGTTGGAAATTTGGAAATGTAGTTATTACGAAATTTCGTATCGTACTTTTAAAATTCATAACTTTCGTCCGAATCGGAAAATTTAGAAACCATTTATAATTATTTTTTTGCATACTTTTGAGCAATCGGAAAAAAGTTTTCGAGGAAATAGATCGATAAATAACCCGGAAAAAAATTATGCCAATGTTGGAAATTTGGAAATGTAGTTATTACGAAATTTCGTATCGTACTTTGAAAATTCATAACTTTCGTCCAAATCGGATAACTTGAAAACCATTAATAACTATTGTTCTTCGTACTTTTGAGCGACTGTAAAAAAATTTTCACAGAAATCGATCGATAAACAACCCGTAAAAAAATTACAAAGTTGACCGTCATTTCTGTAATTTTTTAACGGAATCTTCCATTTTTCGTTGTAATTTTCGATTTGCGAAGAATTTAAATTTTTCGAATTCGGGAAGATTGGAACGCGGAATGAGCACAGTTCTGAATCGAATGAAAACGAGATAGTTTCTTATCGGAATATGAGAGCGCGCGGTAGTTACAGTAACCGAGCGAATCGCCTGCTTGCTATTCCGCTCGTGGAACTTCGGAAATAACGCGATTGGATGTGCCAAATTACCAAAGACCTTTGAAGCTTACGGTCTTCTCGTGGACGAGGGACGAAATATAATGATCCCACTTGAGTTCTTTCCCCGTGTTTTTATTGTATAACGTCGTCGTCTCCAGAATTTCATGGCGTTTGATAGATTTTTCTCTTCCCGACAAATGCGTGCCGTGTACGAGAAAAATCGGGTGATCATTGAATCCGAAACAGCACTTTCTCAACACCAAAATTCGAAGAATGATGTAAAAAACGTTCAACATTACGGTAAATTGTTCGCATTTAAAAGCAGTTGCGACAAAGAGATGAATAAACGCGTGGCATCTGATGGCGTAACGCGTGCCGCGATCGATTCGGATTGCTCTTTGTTGCGCGACCCAACTACCAGCACCTGCCTAAATTCGCTTTCTTTGTGCTCAAAGGGAGCGGCGTTTAGGACATGGCCAGCAAAAACATACATTCGATCAACGCCGCACGAGTTTCCCGTCTTTCCGCCATCTCATTTCGTTTATTTCGAGAAGAAAAGCGCGAAAACCGTTTTCGTGCCTATAAATGTGCCATATGTTTCCCTTTTTCGAGGGAAGAGAAGCGGCGCGTTGAAAAGTAACAGTTCTCTTCCATCCGGGATGAAAAAAGCCGGGTTTTAGTCGGTGAAATGCCTCCGGGCGAAGTCGGCAGCGACCCTTTGCTCTCGCCTGGACGAACAATGGGTTTCTCGGTCATTATGGAGTGGGCATGTCTACATCCAGCGCCGGCAAAATCTAATCGGACGCTGGTGTCATGCGAGGGTCCCCAGCGAGAAGGGTTACAGTTATACACGCTCGGGATTTCTCGGCGAAACTTCCTTCGATATCCCCTCGCAATCACGTGATTGGACAAAGCACACATCGCGCATGTTTGTCGCGAAGGCAATTTCAGTCGAGGAGCGCAAAAAACCTATCGAAACCGTTAATTCCCCCGAATTATCCGGGGATTTTAATGAGCTTAACAAACCGTTCGCTGATGATTTCATTCAGTCAGACCGCTTTCGCCGAAGACGAATCGAGACGATTGCGATCGAACGAGAACGCAAAACCGCGCAAGCGTGGAAAAAACATGGCGGCCGCACGTTGGAACAGCTGATTCCCATATTTCGCGCGATTCGATGGATAAAGGAACTCGGTATTGCAATTATTGCGTAAACAAAATTCGGAAATGCGTGGAATGAAGAAGGCTCGATAAAAAGTAGAAAGGGGAATGAATTACGCGAGTTGTGCGGGTTTTGAGGCATTAATTACGCACAAGGGGCCATAAATAACGAGTTGTTACAATGTAGCAGCAATTTAATTTCGTTCCAAGTGTCGCGTACTTTATAAAGATGGCCTGGGTTGACGTTTCGCCACGGCAAAGTGCTCGACAGGTGTAAGATCGTATCGGTTAATGAAGTCCCGGGGAAAGTTTCGGCGGGTCGATGCACCGCTCGCAATCGGACTGCGAAACTGCGCGATTTGTAGTTTTGTAATTTTGAGAATGAATTCATTGGCATAATTGCAGCTGATTCTTCGTTTCGTGGTCACGCCCCTCGGGGAAAAATTAATTGCTTCTCGTCGCGATGGGCTCGGAGAGCTCTTGGCGAGCTAACAAAGAAAAGTACGGAGTCGAGGGGAACGAAACTCATCTTCCTTTTTCCCTCTTATCCCGGAGTGGGCGACCCTTCGATCGTTCCCGTCTCGAAGCATCGATCCTGCGAACTGGAAGCAACGCACGCGTCATAAAATGCGAATTCGCGTAGCTGAAAGAGGAAATGGAAAAGGGGGCGAAGAAAAAAAGCGAATTAATTCGGCCATAATCGCGATGAAAATGGCATTAAAAATCGTTTATTAATACGTATACTTTCCTTAAAATCGTCATACTCGTACTCTCGTATCGTAATAATTATATAATATATCTATATCCATATAAATTTTTTGTATATAATATGTTATCGCGTATAGAGAATAGTAAATTACACAGTAGTCGCGTAGTTTTGTCTCCATTTATGGTTTACTAAAACATACAAAAGCGGTATAAAGCTCGATCCTCGCACGCCGATTATAGTCGCGTTTACGCCATCCTTTAATAGCGGTTACGATTTCAAAAGTCCTCCTCGCCTCGCAAAACCAGCGAGGATTTCGACGGGGAATCGGTACACTTCGAGGACATAATTAATTACTATATCGATAAGATCCCGTTCGTTCCTCTTCTTTCAAACCGCTGGCGGATCGAACGGCGCGCTTTTCCCGGGGGAAATGCGCGCTTTTTCGCTGCGAATTCTTTTTCCAGGAGCCGCCAGCCAAAGGTACAACGTAGTATCTAGTAACCCGAGTTAGACTCTCGCCCTCAAGCCAACCAAACAGATATAGTGCGTACAAGTACATTACGAATCATTTTATATCAACTTTTACGCTCTAACGGTTGAATAGTAGCAATTATTAATCGAATCGTCCATGCTAGCATAGTTATCGTCGATCGCTTTCGATAATAGTTGTGTGTATTAGCATTTCTAATGCATAATGCCGAAGACGAATCGAGACGATTGCGATCGAACGAGAACGCGTTTCTATTGACTTTAATCGAGGCAAAACCGCGCATGCGCGGAAAAAACATGGCGGCCGCACGCTGGAACAGCTGATTCCCATATTTCGCGCGATTCGATGGAAAAAGAAGTTGGTATTGCAATTATTGCGAAACGAAATTCGGAAATGCGTGGAATGAAGAAGGCTTGATAAAAAGTAGAAAGGGGAATTAATTATGCGAGTTGTGCGGGTTTTCGAGGCGTTAATTACGCGGTTTTGCCTCGATTAAAGTCAATAGAAACGCGTTCTCGTTCGATCGCGATCGTCTCGATTCGTCTTCGGCGAATATATTCATTTCCTACGTAGTTCGTCGCTCTGTACTTCCCATGCGAACATACTTGACTCTGCTCAAGCCGCTTTCGTTCCATTCTACACTTGTGTCGAAAGTTCTCTGCCAAACTCTGACTTTTCTTGCACTTTTGTCTGGCTTCTCCGCGAGTTTGGCAGGATTTGTCAGGTTTTTCGCATGGGAAATTTCAATGTACGCAAGTATAGCAGGCAATACGTGGTATCATATATGTCTATAAACGCAGTTTGCCGAAATCGGAAAATTACATCGAATCGTGTTAATATCGGACTTCGGTGATGCCGAAGCTCGAGGCTTTCGAAAGGTCGATGGAAATGTTTTCCGTAAGATTGTTTATCAAAAATAGACGATGCGTTTCGTGACCAGAATTTGCTTGTTTCAGGGAGATCGGTTTTGACGAAAAATTGGATGAAAGCCCCGACTCCGGAAACGTGAGTGTACAAAATCAGTCGGTTTCTTTAAATCTATGCTCTCTCTTTTTCGTTCGTGCTTCTCGAAGTCTTGGTTTCCGGGATTCGTATACGGCGCTGAAAATTTGGGATTTTTCCACGTGATTTTCTGAGCTAAGTAGTGCATGCATTTCCGAGCTACCTAATCAATAATCAATAAATTCCTATGCGTCGTTGGAATAATTTCTAGAGCGGGAAACAGCGTAGACTCGCCGTCCAAAGTTTGGCCATTTCTAGACCTGATTCGACAAGGTTTGAGGAGAAATGGCCATACTTGGAAGCGGCATTTAGTATAATTTCTAGCTCCCTCTATAATAAGTCGCTCGATATACTATTTAATTAGAAATATTTGTACTTTAACGGGGGGAGGTATCAAATGGAAACGCGCGAGAGCGTCGTCGTCCAGTTTTTTAAGTACTCGAATGTAATCGAAAGGGCCCAAACGAGTTGGCGCGTTTTCGGCTTAAATCGAGCTTCGACGAAAGCTACGATAAAGATTTGGTGGGATAACGTGATTAAATAGACAAATGCGGGTTTGGGGCTTGGGATGATCCTTCTCATTTTTTCGACAAGCACACACGCGGGCCACTACGTCGATTCTACGTGTATTTGCTTTTCGTCCGTTCCCTCCGTCCTAAATATCGATCAAATACACGTTGGCTCGTTAGGCCAAGCTTCACAATCGCTACGACATTTAATATTCTACAGCTATTTGGGTTATTACTATGATATTCGGCTCGGTTCGAAGGTTACATGCGTCGAACCGAAGCTACCGTATTAATTGGAAAACCGACCTTGCTATTCCGCATTTTCGGCGCATGCGCAGTCTACTACTCTCCGCGAAAGTCCCCGGTTTCGTCGAGGGGTACGACGTTCCTTGTCATTTCCTTTCCTCGTTCCTTGTTTTTGCTTGTTAATTATTGCTTTTACGATATTGACTAGTACCTTTTTTGGACGCGCGGGTACGAGTTCATTCGGCCACCGATCAGGGCGAAATTTATTGCGATTCTTCTTCCGATTGGGAAGGAACGCGGATCCGATAACGGGGAAACGTACAAGTGCGCATCGAGACGTTTGTCGGAAAAGACGCGAAAAACTACATCGTACTGCATGCTTTTCCGTGCCTTTTTAGCGACAGTGAAATTTTCCGTTTCCGAAGCTTATAAATCCTAAAACACGTACGAGAACAAAGTTTTACGACTTCCAATAGCGAAAATAATGGATTTTTGAGCCTCTTAATTTACGATCGTTGACGAATTCGAAATCGCGATAAAAAAATAGGGTACAAAATTACCTTACCTTAAGAATTCTTCACTCTCGTTACTTAAACACAGCCGAATCAAAAATGCCCGCCGATACGCGATGATTATCGCAATTTTGATGAATGAATTTACTACCCTAAAATATCCGTACCTTGTTTCATTGTTAAATCGTGAAACCCTCGCGACAGGGTCGAATTTTTGATGGCGAATTTAAGCCTACTTTTGGATAACCGACGTATACATGGAACACCAATCGTTTCCGCGCTCGCGTTTCGTCAACAACGAGTCTAATTTGTCGTAAGAAAAACCTTAGTGGTTTATAAATGTTGGTAGATACAAAGGAGCACATTCGCGCTTTCCATTCACACTTTGGATGAGCTTAGTTTACGAGGGGGATTCGAGGCCCTAAAAACTATCGATTCCTGGAGTTTCGTATAACAGGAAATCGGAAAATGGGGGAAATTTTGTTCGGTCGGGAAATTCCTGTTCAGTGTGAGCAAATTGCGATGCTAATCAAGCGATAACAATGCTATTACGTTTCTACATATGTACATTTGTACCTTGACTAACGTTTGCGATCGGTTCGATAAGAGTCGAGCTTTCCGAAGCATTTGTCCGCAAAAAAAGGGAAACTCGACCTTTTCAATCGTGGAGTCTGAAACTATTTCTGCCGAAGTCGCGAGTGGAAGACCGACGCCGCGCCCGGGAAAACGAATTAAATTTTTCTTCCGCCAACCAGTAACAACGGGCAATGCGTATGTATAATTACGATGCTCGGAATAGAAACAGTGGATGGACGCGTCGAAGTTGAGGATAAAACCTGTGAAACTTAATCGGGATTGCGCGGGGCCCTGCGAAGGGCCCCGTCGCGATCTTATAGGATCAATCTTACTCTCGACCTTTAAATTCTAAGGAATCAAAATTCTCACTCTCTCTCTTTCTCTTGCCGCAAACTTTGCGCTGGCTCATTGATCCAGTGAAATTGGCGTTTTTTTGGGACTCGAACTCAATTTTTCTTCCTCCACTAACAAATTAATTTCATCGGGAAATAATTGTTTTAAAAATCTGGAAAAATTCGGGAGTGTTCTTCGGGTACCTGAATTCATTCTCAATTTTTTTCAGATTTTTGTTGTTTTTTTTTAAATTGAGTTTGAGTCCTAGAAAATAGCGAAATGTGGGCAAATTTCAATGGATCAAAAGGGGGATTAGGGAATCACGAACAAAGTAACACTTCGATGCAATAAAATGAACGCAGAACGTCAATAAAATGCTTTTACGCAACAATTATCCTAAGGAAAATTCGGCCGACGAATTTTCTAGTTGTCTACCACGGCTGAGGAAAACTTACGTTCTAGAGGGAGATAGCAAGTGGAAAAACCGTAGAATCATGCGCGGAAAGTTGGCTACACTTAAGCTTTTTTTTTTCGTCAACGTTCAACGTTTTCGGATATTTAAGAAAAGAAATGTTCGCTGCTTTTCGAACTCTCTAAACTCTATTCATAATTCAACCACATAATCCTCTCTCTACGTTTACACCGCGCGATGGCTTTATCGATAATATACAATAATGATTGATAATAATAATAATAATAATAATCATAATAATAATCAATATATATTCAATACGTAATAATCAAAAGATCGAGCTATGCGTTAATTCTTGTTGTAAATACCGATATATATTCGCACCCATAAATCTCTCTCTTGAAAAACATCGATACAAAATTTTTTTTGTTTCCGTTTTGTCGCCCCTTCAATAGAAAAAGTAGAAAATCGTACGAGACAAAAGTTACGCTAACTATCGTTACGTTCTTCGTGCACGAGTCGACATTTTTCCTCCGCAAATGGTCCATACATGACCGATATAAAATCCCTGGAAGAAAAAAGGAAGCAGGGAAACCTTTCCTTTTTTCCTTCGCGTCATTTGGCACACTCGTCAACGTGCTCGGGTACTAAAAAGTTCGCGATTTATTCCATACCTGGATCCTTTACAAAATCGCCAGAAATCAAAACGAATGATTCGTCTCGATCTCGGACTAGGACGAAGACGCTGCTTAAAAGCTTAACCTACAAAAAAACAACATGGCCGCCTAAACGTACGAACGAATAAAATGTAAAAGAAAAAACATCTGGGTAACAAACCATAATTATTCATCATCCTCCCGCGTAAATGCTTCGAATCGATTACTTTTTCTTTTCGTACAAAAAGTGACGTTTGTGTTTTTTTTCCAAGGTCAAATGACTAACTTCGGGTATAAAGGGCGTAACTAAAAATTGCCTAAGTTTAGCCGGCGCCGCGACCGGCATTTAAAGCTAAATTTCAATGATTACTGAACTCAATCGTTTTTCTTTCGTCTAGCGCAAGAGCGCCGCCTTCAGGAGGCTCACGAGCGGACTCGGGGATAAAGGTTCTTCTCGAATGGCGTTCAGGCGGTTTACTAGGTTCTCTAGTTGTTACGGCCACTGACTGTAAAGCTGGAACTGCTCGCGTGTGAAGCAAGAGGTCAGAGGTTTCACGAAATGAGCGTCCACGACGCGGCAGTGAGGACAGGCGAAAACGCGGCTGTAGTCCGAGTAGAAGTTTAATCGCTGGTGCGGATAGATCAGCGGTTTCTGGCAGCTATTGCACTAGAACACACCAAATCATCGTTACATTTCGTCTTGAATTCTTTGCACGGTTCTCGTCCCATGTAGAATGATTCTTTGCTCGCAAAGCTCAAATAATGCGATCGTTACTATCGCATTCATACCAATAATCCAACCTTTTTGCCGCACTCGGAGGAAAGATTTCGCGTAGTTTTTCTACATGAGATACCGCATAATATTGAAAAAACAATAAGGGTACTCACTTTTAAACGTTCGGTACAGCACGGCATGGCGGCAAAAATGTCGTAGCTGTACATGGTGCCGAGGACGAGGCTGGATCCGTCCCATTGTTGCGTGCAGAAGCGACAACGAGCCGGGGAACCCCCGCTACCCTCGAGGCAATTCATACAAACGGCCGATAAAAATTGGGTACGACCTTCGACCTTGACCTGAAACACAAAGGAACATCCCCATTCAACTCGGGAAAGATCACAAAGGAAAACGCGTCTTTTCGACCCAGATTGGGTCTAATCTAGGTCGAAATCAGCGGTGTTTTCCTTCGAGAATTGGGGGGGGGGGGGGAAGACCCCCCGCCAAAACTAAAACAAAGGTTACATTGAAATAAAAATCTCCACTGAGAAAAAGGTTTTTCGCCACAAAAATAGAAAAAAAAAAAGCCTTTTTCCCCCGACTAAACTGAAACAAATAATTAAATAAA
>JABFQM010000547.1:0-33268 GCA_022816865.1 Zelostemma sp. ZL-2020 | reverse complement strand
ACCCGCTCGTGCACGTTTTTTTACATTTTGTCGATGACGCTATGGTGCATGTTTTTTTTTCTCGGATCGAGGGAACCAGGTTTTGATGACTTCCAGCGGATTTGAGTTCTCTTCGATTATTATCGATCTTCGATAAAGCGGAATGCTAATGTTTTTTGTTGTTGAATGGAGCATGAAATTGGTGTGGAAAAAGGTGTTTTCGGTTTTTCATGAATTTTTTCTCGATCCTTTTGCAGATGATGAAGGCATAGCCGAGTCCGGAATGTGATACAACGAATCTGGAACGATGAAATCGGACTAAAGGAAGCGGATCTTGCGGCGATGCAAGAGGAAGATTTGTGTACGGAGTTGAGAATCTCAGCCACGATTTTTCGTCCACGTGCAGTATTAAACGAGTCGAAGAAAGATCCGGTTTCCGGAAAAGAAGCCAATTCCAGAGCGCATTTTTATACTTCTCAAAGGGTACATTTTTCGCCCTTGCTCGATTTTTTACAATTTTTTATAAACGTTCTTTGACATGGCGAAACTGGATCGCCGAAGAAAGATTTTTTGGGGGCGAAAAGTAGACTTAATTCATGTTTAATGAATATAGTATTAGGGCGACATTTTTATACCTCGGGCGAATTTGAGGGACATTGAATTTATCGGTGGGAACAAAAAACTCGCATCTCCGTAGAAGCTTGTTGAACTTTTTTTTTTTTCTTGAGGTGATCTTAAATTTTATGATTTTCCTGTATATTCAGGAATGCGCTCACGTACTTAAATGTCAGTTTTGTACTTGAAAAGAGATATATAGTTTTATATAGCGCAATGTTTTACACTTTGTACGACATAACGTTGCTCGATGATTTTCCAACGCGAGATACATATGTAACGATCAAAGAAAGTTGTGACGTGTGCCAATTTCGTTTTCTCTCAATATCATAACGAAGCGTAGATTTACGGAGCATCGATCTTGAATTTTACATTTATATTGAGCATTAATATTATTCAGTATTGATATCGAACAGTTTTGTTCACATGTTTTTGTATTATACGATTTACGAACGTAGATGGTGATAAGTGTAAAAATAAGCACGACTGATAATCGTGAAATGAGAGCAGCTTACGTCGCAGCGCCAAACGACATAATTTATTTGTACAAAAAGAACTTTATTTCGCGAAAAACAACGTCTTCCATTGTGAACTCCGCGAGAGATTTTCTCATTCGTTCTCCCCGAGCACTTGTTATTTATTCTCGTACATTATTTGCGACTTTGTAAAAATTTATCGCGTCCTCTTCGCCCCGTTGAAAAACTAGCGAAAGTGGGACGCGCGTTGTTGCATTGTAATTTTGCTACTGCAATTGTTTGCTTTTTGGATTTAAACGTTACGAAATTAAGGCTTCTCTCAATTTTTCTCTGCGAAGAAAAATGCTTTACATATCCAACGTGTCCGAATGAAAAACAGCTGTAAAAAGCGACGAATAAAAAGCGATATTTTATATAGAAAACGTATCTCGTCGCCGCGAGCGTTCATTTTTCCAGCGGCCGCTAACAGGTTTTTTTTGTTTCCCCTCTTCGGGCCTTTAATAATGGGCATGATGACGAGGACATATGGTCGTAGTGATGGAGCGTTTTCAAGATGGCGTTACCTTCTTCAGCGGACGCGTAAAGTTTCCGATTGTGTAATGGTGGCTTTGGCCGGGGCTCGCGCATGTGAGAGAGGTGAACGTCCTCTTGCGTGCCTCCTTCTTGCACTTGGCCCATGTCCTCATCCTCAGTCATCCTCCTCGGTCCCCGCTCATCCACGTTTCTCCTTCCGCAGCTCCGTTCTCCGCTCGCTTCTTTTTCCGTCTTCAATTGTTAAAACAAACAATGCTTGTACTTCGCACTTTGTTCCTTCTCTCGCAACAATATTTCATGAACTTTGAATCGTCAAAGTCTTGGCAAATTTGGGAGACGCGAGATTCGTTTTTGGGCTTTTAGATCGAATCGATGTCAAGGCATCTTTTGGTCCTCTTACGAAGGTTTAGGTCGCATTTGTGGGGGACGAAAGGTGGGACAAGAGCATCCAGCGAGAGAGAGCGTCCGCTGGTCTGTTGGTCGGTCGGTCTGTCGGTCGGAGCGGGTGTCCTTGGACGCTCGCGGATCGCCGGGTACTGACAGTCAATGACCCAACATTCTTACATCCACGGCGTCGCCAGTGCGCTTCCTTCGCCTCGCTTCGCTTCGCTCCGGCTCGTTTTGTCAGACTCCAACGTTCCTTCATTTTTCTACTTTACGCCCGTTTCCATTTTTTCCGATCCGTTCGATTTGTTTTTACTGCGCTCGAGGACAATAGGACGAAAGAAAGGACCATTCGAGAGTTCCTTCGCTCGAAGCGAAAAAACCGAATTATGCTCGCGAGCAGAAAAATAACGGAACGACGAGGATAAAAAAGAGCTTTATCTTTATTTTCGTTTGATTGCCGCTTTTTTGGGGAATCTGGATAATTCGAGGGACTTTAATCATGGCAGTCGATGTTTTTTGCTTTTTTATGAAATTTTTATATGAAAATGTAAAAAAAAATCTCAAAATTTGTCGATGTTCGATGTATTTTTACGAATTATGAAGTTTTTTTTAGATTCGAGTCGTTTTTTGGAGAATGCAGGTTTTTTTAGTGATTTTTATCAGCAATTGACGAGTCTCGAATTCCTTGAGATTCCCCACAAGGTGCTCGTATGCGCGCATCCGGAAAATCGTTAGGCGCCCATTCAGAAACGGTCCTTCGCGTCCTTCATCAACGGATCCACGTCACCTGTCCATTTCTCCCACGCTGCTTGGGAATGAACCTCGGAGAGAAAACGGAAAAATTGATCCCTTCCGCACCCCCGTCCTTTCTGCGCCTTCTCTCTTTTCACGTGTCCCCGTGGCGCCTTTCCTACTATGCTTTATTATTGCTTGGACCAATTCAAAAACCACGAGAACAAAAAACTCGCTGCGCGGCGCTTCCTGCTGGATCCGACATGTCAGATACGCTTTTCGTTCGCTGATTCAAAGCAACCGGGAAGCGACCGCGACTGCCCCTCGTGCATTATCGATAATGCCGCCACGAAATTGTTCTTTTTTTTATTTAACAATTTTTTCGAAATCTGTCGATGTTTCGATGTATTTTTACGAATTTTGGTCTTTTTGTGGATTCCACTCGTTTTTTTGGAGATTGCACGATTGTTGAGGGATTTTTTATTCGCGATTTACGACTTTTGTTTTTTCATTTACTGAAATGTATTTTTTTTGTCAGTTACATGGCTTTTTTCATGATTTTGTTACGTTTTTATGCAATTTTGTCGGGCTGAATAATTTCGAGCCAAAAAGTTAAAGAAATCTTTAAGAACATGAACAAATGATCAATTAAAAATTACTTTTATCTAATTTAAGACTCAATAAATCGCATGCTAAATTTATTACATCGATGCTTTTAAAAATTCCCGAAATAACTTTGTAAAATTCCAACAGTTTTTTTCAATGCTAAACTTTCATTTAATTCGTTAAAAAATGTGCACCGTTTTGGCAAATTCTCGTTAATTTTGTAGCAATCGAAAAATAAAAATTTCGCATCGAAGAAACCAGCAGCTTTTTTGCGTGGAAAATTTTAGCATCGGGTCGAAGAAGTGTCAGCGGTGGATTTTCGTTGCGCTGAAACGTCGTGTATCGCGTAACAATGGCACAAAATCTAGAATAGCGTTTACCGTTTTACACTCGAAAAGAGCTTGGGTAAGGTAGTCCCGTGTTCCTTTCTTGGTCATTTTACAGGGAGAATGCGCGCGATAAAGCATTCTCGTTTCTCGTATTCTCTATTTTCTATCCCGACGCGGCGTAAAAGTGCATTCGAAAATTCGTAGCTACGCCTCAAGCCTTGCCTACTGTCCGTAACGGCACCGGCCGTTTTTTCCCCCTTTTTCCACGCTGAAAAATATACGTCAGGGGCAATTGTCGGTGGATTTTTATGGCGCTTTTCGTAGTAGCCGTGGAAAGAAAATTGCCGTCGCCGTTTGCCCCTTTTTTAAAACCTCGGCTTATTTACGAACTCGATTCGTTCTTCTTCATAGAAAAATTCCAAACCCAGTGTTTTTTTACCTAAAAAATGTGAAAAATTCGATTTTTTACGACCAGGAGTCGAAAAAAACACTGTTTTTTACGATAATTGGAGTCTGACTTTCTCGGGGTGATCGAAAAAAAATGGACTTTGAAGGCCGCGGGAGCCCTTTACCAGTCGTAATTTTTCAAAAATTGGACATCGGGATTTGTGCCCAAAGGGTTGAAGGCGATTTGAAAGGATTAACTTTTCAAAGGATTAGCTTTATAAAAATTTCTCGAATGCCTTGTCCGTATTTTCGAGAGAGTCTGACAAAAGACTTATTGCCCTTTAAATCTTCCGGCGACTCTCATTTGACAATGTTGCATTTACAAATTGCGGATTATGTCATTTTCATTCTTTTGTCGAATCAAGAAAATTGGTAAAATTATTAAAACAGTTTTCACAATTGTGCTGTTTCTTTTCAAAGATTTCCTGCACGAATTACGCGAATTTTCCAGGGAAACTTTGCATTTTGACTGTTTCAGATCGTTTCGAAGATTCCGACAACAATTAATTCTGGATTTTGATTATTAAGGGGAGGCGTGACTTTTCAATTTTCTAATTCTCTCTTTGTCTCTTTCCAAAAGCCGGAAAAACCGCGAAGTCATGCCCTCTTCGATTCCGAAAACAAAAAAAACATTTGCGAGTTAGTTTAAATTAAAAATCCATCAAAACTGCTGAAAATTTTCCTCTTTTCCAAAGCATGAATATTCGATGTTGTGGAACGAAGACAAATATTTCTCCGAGTGTTTCGGCATCTCGTTATCGCGCGAGGTAATTTATAATGTTCATAAAATCACCGACTTTTTCGAAAGGTCGTTGATCCAATCCGGCTTTGGTTCCGTCGTAAAAAGCCCGATTGAGAAATCGTCTTTTATACTTCATCGAGTTTAACGTTTTTGTACCCGAAAAAAGTGGACAAAAAGCCTACAAAGCAGTCTTTACCATGTGATACAAAATTTCCGTCAAAAGATCGACTGACAATGGCGTTCTCGCGGGTCTTCCGGTCTTGAATGGCGCTCAATCGATCGGAGGAAGTCCGCTTCTTTCCGCGAGCCTTATTCGCTCGAAACCCACTTAATTATTCCAGATCCATCGTGCACCGGCGGCACGTTGCCTTTTAAATTTTGCCGTACCTGCCCGGGAACGCAAAAAAGCTTTCGGATCCTTCGCCCCTCGATCATACCTCGCGGGCCATTATCGCATCGCTATCGACGCCGCGAAAGCAACGTTTTCTGCTTTTCCCACGCAAATACATCCCCGACACGCTTAAACGGAGTTTCGTCACGCGAAATGCTTCGAAATCCGATGTTTCCAGTCCAGAATCCGAGTGTTTTCGAAGGAAGAAGAAGAAAAAAACCGTCGCGCTCGTAAAAAAGTTTTATCTTTTCGGAACTCTCGGAACACGAAAATCCCGGACTTTCCTTTTACGGAATTAGCATGTTTCTTCGGTTTTTCGGCCGGAGGCAACTATATTTCCGAGCCATTGGGACAACGACCCGAATTCTTTAACGCGTCACTGACGCTGCGCCAGCGATTATTCTATTATAATGATTTACATGACGTGCCTAACAGATGGATATTTTCCATTTCACCGAGCGCACTGAATTTCAGCAGGTTGTTCACTTTTTACCTCGGTCAACGACTACATGCGCGCGGATTCGTTATTGATATTCGAGCAGGACTCGTAACGCTTCTATAATCGGCCGCAAATGACGTCTCTCCTCGCATGGCAGCTTGGAAACGAGAGCCCCTCGCGAACACGCGAATCATTGCCTTACGAGAAAAATTACGTTCCCGCATTTACGCGCGGAATAATTAAACGGCATTTTTTTATTCCCCTCGGAGAAGTTCGTTTCGCCGCTTCCAATTTACCGAGACCGCCCGAAGAAACGTAATTGATTCCCCCGAAGAAGCGCTTTTTTTACTTGGGAAGCGATTTTTTCCCGTCTCGTTTATGCGCGATGCAATTGCATTGTTCGCGATCCCTTAATCATGTTACGTAAAAAGGAGGCTTTTTTTTCCAAGGGTCTCGTAAGTCTGTCGAAAAGTAATCGGCAATCTTGGAAAAAAAAGCAGCGCCGAAAGAGGAACCCTTGGGGAATGATTTTTATATTGTTGTTTGCGTAAATAAAGGTTGAAATACGTCTTAAAAGCACGTAGCAGGCTCGCTTTGATTCGAGATCGAAAACCTCGCAACGCCAACGACCCACATTCAGGCTAGTGATCTTGCCAGGCGATGACGCAACGATGAGGCCCCCTCCCCTACTGTTATAATGGTCCCCCCGAGTGTAAAAAAGAAGAATCTCGAAAGCCGATGGGGGGAGGAATAAAAAGAGGAGAGCCTCGTTAAATAAAAACCATCCATTTGTTTGCCTTCGTAAAATGCGAATCCTCGATTGATTTTATTCGATCGATCGAATGAAAATGTATGAAACAGGATCGGGAATTGAGCTTTTGGAAGCGAAAAAAAGAGCGCTCGTGTAGTTTCATTCGTCACAAGTCGCTGCGGGAACGCGGAGTCGCGGAATACACGCATGGTTTCACGCGTGTGCGTGGTATCTACGTAGCAAAGCCAAGGTAAGGACGTGCTCTTCGCCTCGTCTCGCCGTTGAGAGTGGGTTCATTGGACGCCGGCGGCCGCGAATTTACCGTTACAAAGTCTTCTTGGCAAAACCCTGCAGCGAGCTCGGGAAAGAGCCTGCGTTCCTCCTTCGGATTCCACGCGACGCCCGTGTCATCGTTGGGTTTCGCTGCCCGAGCCGGAAGAGAAGCCAAGCGGAAACGTCGCGCTCCGCGGCCGCGAACCAGGATCCGTCCGCGCTCCTGCGATAGATCCTTTGCGCGGTCAAGGTGAAGATTGCGCAATATTTCGACTTTTTCGTCCAGAAAATGCAGCCGGACCCGAAGAGATTCGTTCGCGATGAAAAAACAAATAGATCTATGGATTTATGGTTGAATTTCATGAATTATAATGCATTATTTAATAGGTTGGCATAATTTATTAAACAATATCTTCTTCTTCAAAAATGCTCGTAAATAAAAATTGAAAATGTTTACAGTTTTTTATTTCTTTGCTAATTTGCATGGTCGGGCATTTATATTGTTCACGGGACAATTCGCAACCGTTTTACGGTGACGCTTTGAAGAAATGTTTTTTTACAAAAAAAGATATATGCTTTTGTTTAATCAATTGGTTATAAATTCTTTGAACAAATGCATGTATCTTTTTTGCAACTAAATTTTTTTTTTTCGTGAAGAAGAAAATATTGCTGGTATTAAAAATATGTTTTGCATTTGGCGACCGGACTACTTAAATTTTATTCCGATATATACGCTTCGAGTCGAGAAATACAAGTGCAGTTGATTTATTCGGACGAAAGACTTTTAAAATTTATAAATGCAGTAAAATAAAAAATACAGCTGAAAAATCGCGGTAACATGTGAGAATGTCGTCGTAAAAGTTTATTAGCGCGGGTATAATTTGCCAAGTTTTATAGCGGAAGAGTAAAGAGCCCGCGGAGAAAAAGAAGAAAAATCGGTAATCGCGTGATGTCGTCGAGAAAAAAGTGAAAATCAAGATAGGACGAAAAACAAGCCGATAATCATAATCCGAACCGGTACGCACGGGGCAGGCTGAATAAATTATAATGTAGGTCATTTTACCAGTCAGAGATGGATAACGCCTTCCAGTTTGCATAGAGCAACTTCCTTCTATCACCTATACCTGCGATTACAAAATGCTGATTCGTAAAAGTGACGCCATGGGCATGGTTAACAAACTAAACCCGATACCGTTTATCCCGATCGCGCTGAATATCCCGGACAATCAGATACGTGCCCTCAAATCTCTCCTTCCAACTTTCCTCGAATTTCTCGCCACAAAAACCTTTCGATTCATCGTGAACTTTCCAAGAGGAAATTCCTCTTTGTTAAATTTCCATGTTAACTTTTGCTTTTTCTTCTTCCAGATCGTATCTGCCTTTGAAAAAGCCCAAGGTGAATGCGTGACCGTCCCATGATTAGAGACCCAAACCCCGGGCGGCTACCATCGCATTCGCCTCGCTTTCCATGGAAATCATCGGCGTAAAACGAAGAGCAAATCGTTCCTCGCCACCGAAAAGCGCTCCTCGCGGTTTCGTGACGCTTGGAGGTAGCTTTTTCCGCGGAAGCCGGTGATTTTCCCGAGGTTCGAGACCCAAGTTCTCGGTCAAAGGATCAACGACCCGCGACTCGTTGCCTTTGCAACAAAGACCGACTGCTGCGAATGAAAAAACTTTCTTGCTTCTGCGTTGTTGTATTACGCAACGACCGTTACGGCGAGCTCCCCGGCGACGGAAACGTCAGCGGGACTCGATCGAAATCGGAACGACCGGTTTCACTCTCGGTCAGCGGTGGCATCGAGTGCGATAAACGGTGCTTTTCTGTATTTCTTTCTCTCTTCAGTTCCTGCCCTCTCCTATTGTGCTTTCCGCCTTTGTATCCACGTCCATCTCCGTCTTATTCTCCGAGTAACGCGATTCACCTGCCGCTGATACCGTCCTTACTAGATCCTTGCTCGCGGAAGATGAGGAGATGCCGAAGAATAAGACGGAGAAAGAAAGAAGGACGGAAGAAGCGGCCTTTTTTCGCCGGAGAACCGCTACACGATTTCGTACCTTGGACAAATGGACCATCGCGGTGGCCGAGAGTCGAACGAAACCCTAACCTGACGTAATTCGACCTCCGCATCTGGGATTCGCAATCGCGTTTTGCCGCCGAGCGCGGTATTTAACGGAACCGCAAAGAAAGTAAAATAGCATCTCTTACATGCCTTCGAGAATGCTCTTGCCGGGAGAAAGGCCAGGCAGAAGCTCAATGGGTTATGCGAGTTTTACCCTAAATTTTTCTTTTATCTCGATTTCCCCATGATCTTGATAAACCTTTTTTTTTACGCCTTTTTCAATTCCAACGGATTCGATGACGAAATTTGGGATCGTGTTGGCTTTGAGTGGAAAAGAAATTTTCGAGTTCGTCTACCTTTGAGCTTGAAAAGAGCGAGACGTTACGAAATCGCCGAGAAGAAAGTTGATGATTTTTAGTCGGTGAAAAAACGATGTTGCAACGCTTTTGAATGATCAAATCTTTGTCATAACGTATTCATAAATCAGATCCAATTCGTGCTACGTGAAGACATCTTTTTGGCCTTGGGGAAGATAATTAATCTTCGTACGTGAATCTTTCGAATTTGTTGGCTTTTCAAGCTGTTGGAAAGAAAAATTCTTCACTATTCAATGATTTATTATAATGACATTGATTGACCTTTTTTTTCTTCCGAAAATCGTCACAGGAAATCTTCATAAACAATACCGAAACTTTGAAAAAGTAAAGCAGTTTTTCATACTTTTCTGTTTTTTTAAAAATAATTATTCTTATACGTTGTGAAATGTCGTTAGTTTGTCCAACGTTGCTTAAATTTCCATTTATTTGTATGCAATTCGCTATAAACCATTCGATAATTGCTCAATTAATTAATTTCAAACAATTGGACATTCCGAGTTGAGAACTCAGTATTACAATGATTGAGAATCGATGTATTCAAGTTCTGGAAACTTCTTATCACAGCCCGATTTTCCAGGACATCCGCGATCCAGGAAAAATAGGATTTCCGGACTGGAAACCTGAAAAGCCCGAGAATTGCACGCAGAAAAGGAAGTTGCAACCCTGAAATTGTACGCGGGCAAACGTACATTAACTCGAAACATTGCAAAACATGTCGATAGTGAGCCGTAGTTCGCACAAGCGCAGCTTTAGACACGTTCCAAGTCCCGTACACTTCCCGCGATACCACGTCGGCTTAACCAATTAAGGAACTTAGCTCATCGCGATCGTGTCTCTCGGCGAATACGTGCATGCACTGCTGCATGGAATTGCAGAATGTCTGTGTGCAGCCGTTTCTTGCGTTCACGCAAACGTACGTTATAATGTAGGCGAAAGTTAAATAACCGTATTCGTTGACGCTTTTCGTCGATTCCTCCATTTCCCAACCGAAAACGAAATTTCCATCCACGTAAAACACGAATGAATCCGTTCCACGCGGTTTCCCATTTCCAATATTAACGCTCGATCGAAATGGCCTTTTTTTTGCCAAGTTCGCGCATTTTTCCTTCGGTTTAATGGCGATGTTTTTGAGAAATTCCTTGGAACGCTGTCAATTCGATCGCGTTATACGCGAAGAACGCGTTTACTTGCTTCGTCCATTCGTGCCACGCATGTACATGACAACAGTAGACGAGAACTCGGGATGTATGTACGTACACAAGCGCAGGTGAATGCATGAGTATGCCGCTTGCATTAACTAAATTACCGTGGCCACGGACCGGTAACGCAGGAACGCTGTTACTCGGTCTGCTAAGTCTTTCGTCGTTTCCGAAGAGCTGTTTTCCCACTCCGTACATCGCGATTCAGAACCAAACTCGACTCGTTTCTCGCGGGACGGAGGAAGTCGCGTTTTAATCCTCGCTTCCCATGATCATTCCCCTTGGTCTATTCCCATGCAAGCGCGGCCATCACAATGTAACCGCGCGACGCCTTGAGAATTTTAAGACATTGAGATTTTCCATGTGCATGATGATTACATCAAGCCGAGAAGGAAGAAAAAAAGTTCACGAGAAGCTGACTCGGGAATTATTTACGTCGTATCGTCCCTGCTTCATCTGCGAACATGATAAATTGGCAGGGAAACGTTTTCGAGAAAATAATTCAGAATTCGAACGAGGGAAACATCCGGAAACGCGATACATCTTTGTTTTAAATTCCAAGTTCCAAGTATTTATAAAACTTTCGCTATAAAATGGCATTCAGAGTTTTGAATTAAAACTGTAACAACTTCACGCCGTCAATTGCGCTTTTCGCGCTGAAAATGAAGACGTTCCAGGCGGAATCGCAACGGCGCGTGGTTCCCCGCGTCGATGAACTCGTACACGGTCGTGGGTTTTGGCGAATCGTCTCGTCGCGACACCGTAGAAAATTACGGGGATTCTCTCGCATCCTCCGCAGACTATTAGTTTCGGAAGGCTTTTCCTAATTCCTTCGCCTCGGTCTTACGGCAAAATTGCGCGACGTTATTCGCCCTGTTCCGCTGACTGCCCGTAATATCGTTATGCCGACAAAGCGTATCATTTAATTCCTTTTTGTTTCCTCTTCCTCGAGGAATCGAAGAATCTCAAAAAGCATTTATTACGCAGCCGTTTCGCTGATAATTTTCACGATTATCCGACTTCGGCTTCTCGATTTGTTAGTATAATTCGCGTCTGATCCGCTGCGCAGAAAAAAGTCGCGCGTGGCCCGAGGTTGCTAACTGTTAATTAATAATTAACGGCGGTATCTCAATATTTATCCGTATCGAGTACGAGAGCGAATGCGAAATGAGATGAAACAGATGAAAACAGCGCGAACGTTGTGCATGATGGAGTGTTGCGTAAGTCGAGCCTTGTCCTTGACTTTGGTTCTTGGTTACGACGACAAACGGTTTCGTAAGCCTAGAGACAGACACCTTTCGCGTCGTTTCCCACACGTGAGACTCCTACAATGAATTTTACATTTTTCCGATCATACGATACGTGCGTTGATTGATACTTAAATGTTCAATTTCGTTTATCCTCGATGTAATTGTCGAGTTCTCGAACGATCGGGGAAAAAGAACGACGAATTTATTGCGTATTTTTGTAGTTCGTCGATGCATTATTCATGAACATGCATGATACAACGATTCGATTATCGAAGGAAACGATTTTCGATGCAGAAGTAATTTGTTGAAAAGTCCGGCGCTTTTCGAGATGAGAACTTTCATCGTAACATTCTTAGATAACAGGCAACGTAATCGTTGCGCGACGTGGTCGAGGTCGCTGTCTTTCAAGAATCGGCGTACATGAAATGAAAGATGGAGAAAGTAGGCTTCCCTTTTCTCGCTAAACTACTCGCGCTGATGCGTTTCTCGTCGAGCTACGTACGTCGGAATTCCAAAAACAAAGCGTTTTAGAAGACGTGAAGGATTCGGCGCTTTGTGCGTTCGTTTTTTTTCTTTCTCGGATGCGCGCCTCTTTTACTTGTCTCGTATATCAGGGCATCTGGCCTCTAGGTATTCATGAAAGGACGTCGACGTGCCTAGATCCTCCGGCCGCAACGATAAATAAGCACCTGATTTCTTCCTCGGGTCAATCCTGGACTACCTGCTTTTCCATGCCTTATTCATAAGAGTAAAAAACATTCCGGAGAATGGGATCAAATTCGACGCCCGCCTACGTTCCTTTTTCTTCCTTTCTTGCATTTTATCCGCGCAAAACTAGTGGTAAACTCTTCGGGCTCTTTTGTGCCATTCGTATTTTATCGAGAATATTGTGATGCAGGCAGATCAACGGAAAATATTCGCTCGAGGATTGTTTTGTTGAGGTAACTGAAGTGTTGAGTTCAACTGAACCGAAACTTCAGTTTAAAGAACTGGGAAAACCTGAAAAAGTTGTAATACTTTTGAAATGAAAAAAATTGTTTCATACATTTATATAGAGAGATGTGCTATTTTGAAAATTGATTTTGTGGAATGCAAACTAGAAAAAATTACGAGATAAGGACAATGTTTCTCAGTTCATCTTCCGTTGCTTTATTTTATTTAAAAATGAGAAATTAAAATTTTGTACAGAAAATTTCGGCGCTTTTAACCTTTCGTAATTTATAAACTTCCGGAAACGGTGTTTATTTATTTTAAATGTTACTTATGTTGGTGTAAAATTGAAACATGGAGAGTATAATTGTTGTTATCACGAAGGAAATAACTGCCGTGATAGCTATATTTTTCGTATACATAGTACACGAGAATGCCAAGCAAGTATATAACAGTACTTTGAAAGAGAGTGGAAGTTGAAAATAAAAATATTCAAAATTCGGACGCTCGAATCTTTCGGTGGTCTAAACGAGAATCGATTATCTTCGAACTTAATTTTTCATGTTTTCTCGCACCCAGATCGTTCCTCCTGGCGATTTTGTTGTTGTAATGACTTGCATTTCTTTCCATGTGTTTTTTGAAGACTTTTGTCGACTGGAATTTTGATTCATTCATCAGAACGAAAGTTACAAATTTAAAAAAATCAAAAGACATCTTTTCTTCGGTAATATTCCAAAATGAAGAACGTGAACAAAATTATCAAATTCAAAAATCGTTAACCAAAATGACGTAATTTCATTTTAAATTAATTCATTATTTAAATTTCCGCATGAAAATCATCTCGTAAAGAATCGTCTTTTAACTTAAAAAAATTGTTGTCTTTACGTAACAAAGCCTGATTCTTACTGTTCACGATCAAGGAAAAATCCAAGATTTTTTTGTCGACCTAAATTCAAGGCTAAAAATGACGATTTCCGGGAGTAAAAAACCTAGGGCTAACGAACTTTTTGTCACGTTGGATCGTTGCAGAACTTTTTCCGCTCGTAACGTCGTGCGAATATAAAAAGCCGCTCATAATAAACATCAATACAGATGCGAAATTACTCAGTTCGCGCCGCTAGGTGATGCACGTATACCGCTTGACGACGACGTAACCCACATCTACGCGACATTAGACGCACACGTAACCTTGCCGGTTCTTCGCGGATACCACATGTACAGTTGTTTTCTGCGTGTACATGGAAACGCAGAATCGCCTGCGATTGTGTATCGATAAACTCCTCCGGCGTCTAATGTGGGTACGCGTCATTAACGCGCATACATTACTCAGAATTTATCGATGGAATAAAGACGTTTCCGTGTAAAATGACTCGAGATTTTGGTACTTCGTCGTCATCTTTCTTGGCCCGAACCTTTCCTCCTCGAATGTTTGCGGTTTCACGGGAAATTAACATATTTTTCGAAGCCTCTTAAAATATTTGTTCGCGCCTTTCGAGGAGCGTCTTTTGTTTGCGTATATTTCGAGTCTTATTCGAAACGATTGCGAAGGAATTTACATTTTGGAAAATCATTTTTCGGCCGAACAAAGACTCGGGCAACGGATCGACGAAATCTTTTTCCCGCTCTGAAATAAGAATGTACTCGTTTGCCCACACAATACAACCTTGAATCCCGAGTTTCACTTTTGAATACACGATTCCTACGGAAAGTGACTGATCAAATTTGACTTTTTACAGATAAAAATTCGTCTTGCGTAACTGCCGAGTTTTACGACCGATTTTTTCCCGGTTTCCATCCTCGGGAAAGAAGAGGAAAAAAAAGGAAAAAACCGGTTTCGACTACGGATTCGTTGGTTTTCGGACTTTTTGACCCGGAACGTATCTGTTCTACTTTTCACAAGAAAGCGTTACGATACTAATGACGTACCTTTTTCCTTTGGGACTTCTTAACGCTATGCTAATCTTGTTGCGTAATTTCTTCACCTTGCTTTTCTATTTATTTTCCGAAGGTTATCCGAAAAGGGTCATTATACTCGCCAGGTTCTTTCACCTTTGAAATCGTTTTCGGTAGCATTCTAATCAATCATTTCTGCCAGCTACAAAAAGTCCTCGGTCACGGCCAAAGAATCTTTGGGAAACTTGTCGATTCGAGAAGAAAAACTTGATTTTTCGCTGTCAGTTTCTTCATTTTCGTATACAAATTCGCTGCGAAACTAATAAATCATTCTTTTATTATTTCGCAGAGAAGTGTGAAAATTCCGACTTGATCGATTTTTCAGGGAAAACATTTCGTTTAAATCATCGAACATCGTTTTTTGTGGATATTCGTAAGATTTTTATAATTAGGATTTATCAGAAGCCCAACGAAATTGCTTAATCCAGCAACTTACTCACTCGTTTTACAAATTGATCAGCGTTGCATTTTTTATGCTTTTATTATCGTTTTTCTTCGATCTTTACGAATAGCATAAATTCTACAAAGGAAATTAGCTGACAAACGTGTTCATTCGATCGTTAAAAACAAAGCAAACTTTCAAAAACTCGGAAATTTTGATTTTTTGAACATTGACAATTTCAAGTTTGTTCAGAAAAAAATTTATGTTATTTTGTTTCAAAGTAAAAATATGTTTCAAATAAAAACTTCCAAAATAAAACATGTCCAAAAAGATAAGAAAAAAAGAAAGATCCTAAATTTCGGAAAAAGATGAACTCGAGTCGTCGTTCAGGCTGCAAACCCCGCAAAAGTGATAAAAAAAAGTTGCTCCGTACATCCCCAAATCCCCGGAAAACTTTCGTTAACCGATGCGCTGATCATACGGCTTAATTGCGCGTACGAATAAAAGCCGAGAATTCTCCGTTATGAGCCTGGCGCAGCAAGCTCGCCGAACGTACGTACACTCGGTTAGATTGTTTCGGGCACGGTGTCGGTTACAGAAGGGCCCCTTGCCAAGGCAGAGAGTAACGCCTTGAGAGTAACAAGGACACTCGCTGCAAAATACGAAACGGAAAGAGCAAGGAGAAAGAGAGAGAAAGGGAAGAAACTCGAGGGAAAAGGACGGTAAGAATGCACTCTCGGAGAGAATGTGTGCACGACTCGCGGACTCGCGTGCAGGTATATACCTGTATCGTTGCGGTCGGAGGGTTTAAGGTAATGGTCGTGCGGGACGAGTCGAGAGGAAAAGAGGAGGAGGAAGAGGTAGAACGCGTTTCTGCGGCGTCGAGATCGGGAAAAGGGGGGAGGCAGGCCCGTTGGTAGTGGGGCAGGCTCACGGTCGGGGCCCGAGGTCCTGGCCGAGATCCGGACGACGCTTCAGTCGCGCTCATGGAACTGGATTCTCGCGTTCCCCGACGTTTTTCCTCGGCGCGTTGTACCGCGCGCCGCTCGCGTTCGTAACTGTAAATCAACGAAAAAGTTCCCGCGTGTGTTCCCAACTGAGGATTACTATTTCAGTCTCTTTCTTTGCGAAGCAAGGGAAAAGGGCCGTGGAGTTTTCTCCGATGGTGATGCGAAGGTGACTTTGTCGAGAGGTACTCCGAGCTATACCGAGACAAGATGCCGAAGATCTTTCTCATCAAGAACCGGCTCCACCAGCAGCAATTGAAGCTGCTGGAGGCGCAACATCTCGGCAAGAGCCAGGCGCTCGGAGGGAAAGAAGCTCTCCTCGGTGGATCCGCCGAGCCGCTAAGTCTCATCGTCAACAAGCACCAATGTGAGTCTTTCTCGTAAAGCCCAAATACTACATGTCTCGAAGGGTAAATTTAAATGACCCGAAGGCGAGAAAAAGAAACACGTGGAAAGGGGGGGAGAGAGGGGGGCGCTTCCTTTTGGGTATATTTTCCAATAATAGACCTGGCTCTTAACGTTTGTCGTGTCTCGATGAGAGACTGTGACATTACGGTAGATTTTTGTCAAGGGCGCCGTTCCCCCGTTGGGAGGAAAAAAAAAAAAGGGTCCGCAGGTGTGGGCACCTGACACGCAGGTGGTATCCATTTTGAACGGATCGGTAATGCGGCCTCGTTAGCCCCGGTGAATAAGACGCGAAACGGACAACGATAATAAAGCGAGTAACGATGAACCTGCCCTTGAAGAGAGCGAGCGAGCCGAGATTCCCGCGATTCCACAAACGAGCGCAACAGGACTTTCTTCTCCTTCCTCGCGGGGCCCGAAGGTTACGCGCGAATTTTTGCTTTATGACTGTTTTTCATCGGCTGGAAACAAAGGAGGATTTACGCGGCTGTTGTTTTTCCCTTTTTTTCTTTCGTCTTCGCTTCTTCTGCGGCTCGCTTGAAAAGGGGAAGTAATTGTTTCGCGCTAATCTTGCCCGCGCGACTGTATTTCGCGGGCAGCATTCCCGAGCAACGGTAAAGCGAGTAGGGAGGCGTGGTCCGAGCGCCAAGTTCATCCTAAAACTGGTTTAGGAAGGACTGGAACTACATATCGCGTCTCTCGCCGCGGCGAGCAGGAAATCATGAGTTCGAAAAATCGTCCCACTCCCTTTACTTCGCTCCTCTTCGACGCGCACGGGACATCACTCGGATTTTATAACGCCAAAGAAATTCCTTCTCATCGCCCTTTCTCTCCTCGGGCCCGACCTTTGAATTTCAATGCGACTTCGGAATCGTTCACGCTCTGATTGATGATTTTTTGGATGATGCGCCAGAAAAAGTAACGATTAATTGTTTTTTTTCTCTCTCTCTCTCTCTTCTTTCCGCTCTCGTCGGCGAATCTCGCGTTTTTAGAGACTTCGATGCCCGAAAGGAGTGATTTTTGGTGTTTTTTTTCGAAAATTAAATTTCGAGGCCGCGTTACGAAAATGCGTGAGTAACAGCGATATTCCTTCGTCGGCGCACCTCTTTTATTCCCCGTAATGACGCGGAACGCGAGTCAATCGTCTTTCTCACTCTTGTTCCCCGGCGTCCGAGCGTGCCCATTCTCTTTCATCCTTTTTCTCCTTTTCCTCCGAGCGGAGCCTTTTTACTTGTCTTTTCGTGCCTCCTCTCGACACTCGAATGAGAATCACGCCGTCGAGAGTTACTTCACCGTGGCAACGCGCGACAACGACGGCGACAACGAAGACCAGGGAGGAGAGAAAAGAAACCTGCTGCCGAGACCAGTTCTCCACCCGAGCCTTGTACCGCTAAAGCTTTAAACAGGTCCTTTGCCGCGATTAGTTTCGATACGACGAAATTTCTTAACTGTTTGCACCGGGGATAAGCCCGTTAGCGAAGACACGAAAAGCAAACAAACACCGAGGCCAAATATTCCCGCGAAACTCGAATGCTAAACCGCTGCTGAGGGTTTTTATGGGGAATCACATATCCCTTGAAACCCAGTTACGCCCATGGCATTTACAATGCAGCGCGTCGCTTTTAGACTTGTCCATAAAGCCGCAACGATTGTAGACCAGGCGGACCGGAAGCATAGCCTCGTTCGCGTGCACGTAACTTATCTATAGATGGAATGTCCGAGCGATACACAAATGCGCGATTTCAACTTGGAAATTAGCCATTCCCCGTTACGGAGAAGAGAAGGAAGAGTCTCCCGAAATACGTCTTGCGTCATTCGACACTTCGCCGCCATTCTTTCGCAACGTTTTTTTTTTTAACCCATACCCAAAGACAAATCCATTTTTTCGTAACGAAAAAATGAATTTTGAAAAAGCCGAGCGAATTATTGACGTAACGCGAGGCGTGTCAACCTTGTCACGGCCCACGCAAGATACCGCTAGAACTGGCGCTTCTTCGCGCGACGTCACTAGTCATTTTCTCATTAGCGCGTGGCAATTTTCATTTCGCCGGGACGGATTTGCAATTGTTTTTTCGGTCGGTGAACGCGCGACATTGAAACGCGGCGTGCACTTCGCGTAAAAGCGTCGAAGGCGAGCCGCCGGCGATTCCACTGGCATTGACCCGAATTTTCGTCAACAATTATGGACGGCGGATTGCGAGCCTTCGGAGCTGAAAACTCGCCCGTCGACTTACGACACGAAGTTTGATTTGAACTCGCTCCCGGCCCCGAAATCCCGGGATTTCAATCGTTTTGAGAAAGTCGCCCCGCTCGGACTCTCGAATCAATGACGCAAGAGGATTTCGTTAGAGGCCTCTTCGATTCGTATTTCTTGTTATTGACATTCCGTAACAAAGAATGTGGGTCTTGTATGCTTTCGCGCGTCGGCACTTTTACTCCGTTACATCGCGACTTCCCAAGGATCTTCCATTCCCTGGAAAAAAACGATGTTTCTTCGATTTTATATTTTTCCTTTTTGAAAAAAAAAAAAGAGTCGTCAACGATTCCTTGTCAATCTCGATGTTTGAGAACGATAATTACCGGAGCTTCGGTATGCAAAGCGAAGAGGCTGATTTGTTATTCAAAATAGTAAAACCGAGCGGAGCCCCAGCATTTCGGAAAAATATTTTTCTCTCGAGCACTTATCGATTCAAGCGGTTTATTCCTATAGAAATACCGGTTCTCATTCCGTTCTCTCTTGTTTCGTTGGCCGAGCACGACCCTTGCCGATCCTCCTTTCCTCCTTCTTCCGAGCCGCGGTGCTCGGTACACGAGTCACGAGGCGAGTTTGTATTTATAGCACGCATCAACTCGAGGACTTGCTCGGTGCCGTTGCCGAAGGTTGTCTAACGAAACGCCATTTTGGAGCCTCGAATTCGTGCTCCCCCCGTTACGTCGCCCCAATGACGCAATCTCTTACGCAAGCGCGAATCTACCGATATATTTTTCCCGATTTCCAGCTCGCGATCCCGTACTCTTGACTTTGACACCGCGCGATAAAGCGCGAGGACGATCTCGGCGTAATCCAAAGTCGAGGATTTGCATGCCACGTCCAACAAGGAAACTTTTTTCTTCTATTTTTAGCGTTCCTTCCACCGGGGCAGATAAGAAACGAGTACGTAGGCAAATAAAAGCAGACGCTTATCGGAGAAACGTTTCGATATCGGGTATGGGACACTGGGAAATGCTGCCACCAGCATATCGCGCATGAGGGTACGGGGAAGGTCACTATTTTCGAATCGATCGAAACCACCTTTTTTTCCCGTCCCGAGATCTTTAAATAAACAAGGCAAAAACGCGAGTCCCGTTAAATCCGGAACTCGACGATGCGTTTTTTGCCCGCGGCGTGTAAGGTCGTTGTTGTTTTTTCTTTTTGGTTTTAAACCGGGAACATTTCGACTTTACAGACAGGGACAAATCGGACGATGACCGGGCGACGTCGCCGGAATCGCTGCGCAGCGGCAGCAGCCCGGCAAATTCGCCGCCGCCCCCGCCGTGCTCCGGGAGTTACGGCCAGCCCCGGAGATTCATCTCCAGCATCCTGGGGGGCGACGTACCGTACGGAAGCAGGAGCCACGTCCTGACGAGAGCGGAGCGCAAAGAATATGCTAGTCCACCGGTCGTGGCGCCTTCCGCGGAACCACAGCTGCCGGGCACGACGGAAAAAATCGAGCTTCCGAGACCCGCGACACCCCCGAAGACGCCCCGGGTTGATCCGCCCGCCAGGGTTTCCGTGATTCAAAGGGTACCCTCGCAGCCCCAGAACTCCCGGAGGAACAGCATCAAAATCGAACTGCCTCATAATCAAGAACCCGAGCAGGTGAGGATTCATTTTACTCCGAGGGGAACTCGAATTTTATCCCAACTCTAAAAGATTAGCGTGCAAATTGGCACTTGCGATTTTTTGGCAATCGATAGTGGACGAATAAAAATGCATAATTCAATGTCTGTCGTTTTTACAGGAACAGCCGATAGATTACGCGGTGCCGAAGAGAAAGGAGGATGCGGAGGACGAGAGGGGGAGGGAGGGGGCGAAGATCTGCTCCAGGACGATAGGGAACTCGATAACGCGGCCGCTTTTGTCCATGAGATTGTCGTGTCCGCAGACGATTCAAGCCGCCGCGGGTCACGGGAGAACCACGAATTCCGGGAGTAATTCCGGGGGCGGGGGCTCCAACTGCGGCGGTGGTTCCGGGGGAAACTCTAGTTCCAGCGGGGGAGATTCCGCGGGGGGAAGTTACGGCTCCAATGGGAGCAGCCCATTGGGAGGCGGCGTTGGCGGCGGGGGCGGCGGAGGAGGCGGCGGAGGCTCCATCGGCGGCGGCGCCGGGGGTGGCGGAATGAACCCGGGGAACAACGGCGGCCGCGGGAATTACGGGCCCAGCTCTCCACCCACGGGATCCTTGCCGCCGTTTTACGAGTCTCTAAAAGGCGGCAACAACCTCACGAACTTTGCTAATCAGTACAACGGTGAGGCTTTTTGCCGTGAAAATTGCACTCTAAAAGATGAAGAGGATTCGGGGAATGACGGTTATTTTTCGTTTCCAGGTAACGGTTTTTTGACGCCGTCCTCGTCGATAGGGATGGACTGCGACACGGGGCAACAGGATATCAATTCCCAGCACTTCGGGGCCCAGGAGGGCAAACAGTATTCCCTGCTCCAGAACGTCTGCGCGTCCTACGGCATTAATTTAAAGGAAGAGGAAGATTTGTCAAACTACAAAATTCAGCCGGATCTGTTGAGCAGTCAATACGGCGCGTACGACGTCACGGATTCGGGAATGATGGTGGACATGATGACCGGGGCCGTCGTGGATCCTCTGCAGTTCACGGCGACGCTGACCTTCAGCTCCCCATCGGAACAATCCGCTCTTTTCGAGAGCTTCGGCGACAACCCGGAACTTTTCCTGCCGAGACTTTCCGCGGATGACGCGGGGAACGATCTTTTGGAGGACTCGCTTCGATGTTCGCCGTCTTCCACTGGAAGTGCCGTCGGCCAGGACGGCCAGATCGCTACCCCCGTAGAACCCAGCGTCGACCCCTTCCCGGAACACGGGGGGCTCGGATTGGCCCGGGGATTCGACACGTCGAGGTACGTTTAGCCGGAGGATTTCCAAATTTGTTTGCAGGATATATTCATTCGATGTTTTTCCAGGCATTACGTAACATCCCCTCATTTTTCGTCCGTGAAATTGCCCGCGCTGCCGTACAACACGGGCGAGTCCTACCAAGCGCTTTCCAAAGACCGAACGGAGTTGTTGCAAGTCAACCAGAGCCACCAATCCGAGCCGCAGTTGCAGCAATTACAGATCCAGGTTCAGCTGCAGCAGCAAACGGCGACTTCGCCGCAGCATCATCATCAGCAGCAGCAACAGCAGCACCATCACCACCAGGGGCTCCTTAGTCCCGGTCTCAGCTTTTCTGGTAACGGTACGGAAAACGATTCTTTGTTTTCCTCTACTTTCCATCATTTTCCAGAGATTTTCCGGTGCTTAAGAAGTCATTTTCTTCCAGGCTTGGAACTCGATTCCGGGAGCAGCGCTGCCGGGAGTTTGCCGAGTCCTGGGGCTGCCAGTTGTTCTTTGGACGCGGCTTCTACCAGTGCTTCGCCATCCTGCACCCTGCTCGATCATGCCCCGAGTCCTGCCGGGGTGCAGCAGAACGTAAGCGTGACTCCTGTTCCTGTCGGTGAAACTCCGCTCACTCAACGGGTCGGTGCATTACAGCAAATGATTCAGGCAAATGAGACACCCTCGAAAAAGGAAAACATGTTTCCATTTTTCGGGGGTAAATACCGGGAACAAATTCCGATGTTTTTGAAAATTGGTGAGCATGCTTATTTCGGCTCCTTTTAAAACATATTAAAAGTCTCCATTAATAGGAGACGAGCTGAAACCGCTATCTTGAAAATAATGTACAAAAAATCAGTTTTCCAGCTTTAATTTATGAAGGGTTGAATATTTTTATGATATGGCTATGAGAAAATATACGGCTTATTGAATTCTTTACAAAATATGTATCTCGAGTTTTTGTCGTTGATGTAACGGTTTAGCTAGAAATTCTATTTGAAATTGAGAACAACTTTTTTTCAGCATTATTCGATTTTTACTTTTAATTAAACCGCCAATTAAGTGATTAATCGCGTAGATGTAATGCCAGTTTTAGTACACTTCCAAGTATCTCAAAAATAATTAGAAATCACAAAATAATATATCATTTTTCAGCCAGGAAAAATTATTATGTGAGTTAGAGCTGGAAAACGGATTTTTCGTACTCATTTTTCAAGATAACGGCTCGAGCTCGGCTCTCATTGGTAGGCACTTTTGATCTGTTTTATAGGATGCTCGCCAATTTTCAGAAACATCGGAATTTTTCCCGCTTTTCGACAGAAATCTGTCCCATTTGTCTGGATCAAAAGGCAAGAGCACCGTTAATTGATCAAGGTCAAAAGCATAACAACGAGAAGAACCTTGAAACTTATCAACTTCGGTGCTTTATCCTTAACTTGTTTTATCCCGGTCTTCTCTCTGTTAAGAACCAGGTCGATTTTGGGTTTTTTTTGTTTTTACAGCTTGGTCTCCCGGGCGATTGCCAGCTCGAGTTCGTGAACGGGGGGCACGGCATTAAAAACCCCCTGGCTATCGAAGGTCAGAGACAAGCCGTGACCGGTCGCGACGAAGACAGAGCCGCCAGACCACCCCCGGGAAAAGTGAGTTTATTCGCTGTTCTTTGGGGAACGAAGTTGTAATTGTGGCGGTTTTTCAGGACGATGACCCGAACAGATTCACCTGCCGGGTTTGCAGCAAGACCTTCAGCCTGCAGAGACTGCTCAATCGGCACATGAAGTGCCACAGCGACGTGAAACGCTACCTTTGCACGTTTTGCGGCAAAGGATTCAACGACACCTTCGATCTCAAGAGGCACACGAGGACGCACACCGGTGTTAGGCCCTACAAATGCAACCTCTGCGAGAAGAGCTTCACTCAGAGGTGCTCTTTGGAGAGCCACTGTCTCAAGGTTCACGGGGTTCAACATCAGTACGCGTACAAAGAACGCCGCACTAAGGTGAGTGTCAGATTTTTTTTCGGGGACGAGAAAGAGAAGTTGGGGTTTATTTTTTACTTATTTTTGGACTAAAAAACTCGGACTTTTCGTTTAAAAGAGGGATTTTATTGGTAAAAAGTTGGTACGAAGTTGAAAACAATTTGATGATGGAATACATTGGAATATCCTTCGATTTTCAAGGTCGGAAAATGGTAATTTAAAAATCCCTCGAAAAATGGTGAACCATGAATAAAAAAGACTCGATAAAACGAAGCTTTATTCGAGGCCAGGAAACTCGCCGAAGAAATACAAGTGGCAAACCCGGATGATCCAAGTGGCAATAATTGCAAGGCCATTTTTTGCTTGTTCGCAGGTTTACGTTTGCGAAGAGTGCGGCCACACGACTCAAGAGCCCGAGGTCCATTACCTGCATTTAAAGGAAAAGCACCCGTACAGTCCGGCGCTCTTGAAATTTTACGACAAGCGTCATTTCAAGTTCACGAATAGTAACTTTGCCAACATGGTACGTTCCTGAAGCAGAAAGATTGTTTTCTCTTTTCGTCTCGAAATCGATTTCTCAATTAACGTTATTTTTGCAGCTGTTGCAGGTGCGCACGTAGTCAGAGAACTGATTTGACACTCTATTCAGAGAGAAAAACAGAATACAGTAAAATGTAGCGTTTAGAGATTAAATGAGAAAAAATTTCGCGAAGAGATACAGCGATCTAGATAAATGTAAGGCTAGCGAAAAGCAGGAAATTCTTCTTGTATGTATAAATCTTCAGGGTGGTCTACTGCAGCGGGACACGATGAGCGTGGACGCACCTCTGCCAAGGGCCTCGGCGCTTCTGAAGGTCGAGCGGGCTTCGTCGTTCTGAAAAAACAAGGCTCTCCCAAGGACGCCCATTTTTCTCCACCCCCTTCATATTTATTCCCAAAGACTTGGATTCAACGTTTCAGGAATGTTCGAGACCGTTTCACGCAACGGCGGGAAGTTTTGTTCTTTTTTATCAATTTTTTTTCTTTTTTTCTATAGATTAGCCTTTATCGGTGTAAGCGATGTTATTTTGTGGCTTCGGTAAACGAGATTTTTTGGAAAGTTACGTTGCTTTCCGACTCCGAGGGCGCGAGAAAGCCTCGACGTTGCAATCGCCAACGTCCAGGGTTTCCTTCATTATTTATTTTCTATAGGTGTGGTTGACGGTTCGAAGATCTTTTCTTTCTTATTCGTACGATTCGCCTCTTTATTCGACATGACCTTGCTTTCTTGCAGGCAGCTTTTGTCAATCGAGCAAAAGCAGCTAGCAAGGAAAAAAGCAGCCTCGAAAAAGGAAAATCATATATTGGCCATATATTGGACATACATGTTTTATATATGTTTCCATTTTTTCGAGGGCACCGTCTGAAGCGGGCTTTAGTTAGGATTACCTGTGATATATGTAGAAAGAAAACCCGAAGATGGTACTATTTCATGATCGAAAAGGGATTCGTGCAATTTGGCAGCTGTAGGCATTTGTACTTAAGTGATGTTTTGGGAAACGTCGCGTTTCCCGAGTTTCCTGGCCGGGAGGGGGGAGGGTTTTAATTTCCGGTTGCGGATTGCACGAATGCGTCAGGAACTTGAACGACAGGCCAAAAACATCGCTGGTGCATATACCCGCATAGTATTAAACCCGCGTAACGTACAATCATGTGGGTCCTTCTCTAACGGTGAGCGAGTCGTATCGGATTTTGCTCACTAGTTAATTATCCTTACGTTATCGCCCGATTAATCTCCGAATGTTTTCAACCGTAAAATCATCCGAATAGGTGTGAGGTGCTTAACGAAAAAATTGTTCGCGTGGGGGCTCCGTTTCCCACGGCCTCTTAAATATAACTTCGTATATTTTCGGTAAAGGGAATTATTTAAGTGCAATAGATTCATTGAGGAGTTCTTGAGCATAGTTTAATTATTTATTACACGGCGCAAGATTGTAATACAATAACGAACTTTTCCAGATGTAACTTTATTAAGTATTACGTTTTCGTTTTAAATATGATATTTTACGTCTGCATTAATATTCTTTTATTATTAATCTCATAGCTTCTACGGCCCGGTTCTATTTACTTTCGTCGCCGGATATTTCGTTGGGAGGGTCAATTCGAAAGAGCTAAAAGATAAGATTAGATGTTGTAAATATGTAATTTTTTTCGGCGACGAAACTTTATGAAAAGCGTCTCTTTTTGTTACGAGGAAAGGAATTATGAATAGCCTTTTTTCTGGAAATTTTTTTAGCTTCGAGGAGTTTATTTGTATAATATTATTTATTCACGTTAGGTGTAACGGCGCACAGACTGTCTTATTATATAATGTAAATGTAAATATTTGTACGCGTAATGAGAATACGTAACTCTGTCGACTGGTGTAGATGAATGCGGATTCGCCACGCTGAATTTTATATGCTTTGTATACTGAATTCGTCATCCCGCTCCTTCTCTATCAATACTCATGGAAATGACTTTTCTCAACGCGATCCGCTATTCTTTATTATCTAATTTACGTTCAGTATTTTTTATTTTAATTATAATACATTCATTATTAACATTATTTTATTATAATTATTCCCATTATCATAATGATTACTTTACCCACGTAACATTGTTATTACCGTCGTCGTCGTCGTCGTAACCGTTTTTTTAATCATTATTAAATGAGCAAAATATGGCTGCGATGGCCGCGACGTCTCGACCGTGGTATATTATTGTATTGCTCTTACGCTATATTTATATATTGTTAATATCATGGAAATTATTATATTGTCACATTGCATTAATTATATATTTAACGACTCATTGTCCAATGTGTCATAGATGAGATGTATTATTTTTGAAATTTATTCGTATTGTAACATTTTATACGATCGTGCGAAGTGGAAATATATTATACAGAGATATTTAAAAAAGGAAAAACGAATTAATATATACTTCCCTGCCTTATACTTGAATTGTCGGGAAAACACCGATGCGCTTCTTGCATTTTTCAAGCTTTGAAAAAACGTCGTTAAATTTTCGTATTTGGGTGGGGAACAATGTACATTATGTTTCATCGTATTTTAAAAACGCGTGATTTTGTTGTTCAAAGCATCATCCGTGTACGTTGAAAATTTAAGTGGCAATAAAATAAAGTTACGCTGTACGCAACGGTCTTTTATTTCGATCAGCCCTTTTCTTTTTTTCTTTTTGAGACTGTAATTTTTCCGCGAACTCGGAAACAGCAATCGCTCTCAAACAGAGCGAAATTAAAAATGGCGTCCGTGCGGACGCCATTTTTACGCACTGTTCTCGCGATCTGCAGTGCGTATTCGTTACGATAATTTCATTATACATTATTCGGCTTTAATAAATAAAGGTGTAGAAGCAAAATTTATAGAAATGAAATCGGATAAAAAATTACTATGCTCTGAGAAAAATTTGCCTTGTAATGTCAACAAAAACACACTTGCATGAGGCATTTTTTTCAGCCCTTATATTGAGTTCTGTTTGACGCTACAAAAAAAGTTAGCATTTAAAAAGTTTAAATACTAACCGAAAGTTATAATAAATGCATGATTTTTAAAAGCTTGTGGGAGAATCCTTGAAAAAGTGAAGCTTTTTTAAAATAACATCAATCGATCAGAGGAGACTCAAGGTCCATACAGGACATTCAAGGTGAAAGTTACATGCACATTATGTGGATTATTTACGCGTTAGGGCGACCTTTAACGCATTTAATGGCCGACGAAGGTGCGAATACACAAAGTCATTACTTTCTGAATATAATAATTTACTTTCGTATTAAAATTCTGTTTTTAGCGACATCATTGCTTTTACGTTCTCGTTCTATTTTATTTTCTCATCGAATATTTGTTGAGAAAATAAATTCAAAGGTACAAAAGATACATATGACACGATTTTGCAAACATGTAATTGTTTTAGAAACGTCGTTAGTGCGTTTCAACTGAATATTTTCTCCATTGTAGACACAATTTATAGATACTTTATTTACGGTTTCGAAGAATTAAACAATTCGATACATCACTTACAGTTTCATTGCAGGAACTAATCGATACGCTTTTTGCATTTTCTACACTGCTTAAAATCTAATTCATGTGATTAGTGTTTCGGTAGTGAATACTGCAAAGCCTAATATTGTACACTACCTTCCATAATATTTTTAAAACTCGTGTTACTTGCAACAGTGCACATTCGGAGTATATTCAACATTTGATGAAAAGAGTTAGGTCTCCCATGTCGAGTCGC
Organism: Zelostemma sp. ZL-2020; assembly: GCA_022816865.1. NCBI lineage: Eukaryota > Metazoa > Arthropoda > Insecta > Hymenoptera > Platygastridae > Zelostemma > Zelostemma sp. ZL-2020. The sequence goes on along the minus strand of JABFQM010000547.1, from coordinate 5,643 downwards.
CAATTTTATGTTAAATATTTGTTGATAACGCGACACAGCAGTACTTCCGCACACAGAATAATTGTCGCCAAAACGAAGCTAATACTGAGGATCGTCAGAATCGGTACCACTTTCCAAATATTGATACCGTCAACCTCCTTGCGTGGTTCCACCGGGGGCTGATTTGGAAAAGCCAAGTTTTGCGCCCGTTCCAAAGAACCGGAGTTAAGAAGTTTCAGGATGCTGTGAAACAGCGTCCCGGTGAAGAAGAGCCAACGAATATCATTTGATAAATATAATTATTTACCATTTATTAATGGATTCCTTGTAGAGACTGTTCTTTTTCAAGATTATGGCAAAATCATCTTCCAGTGCTGTTCGAATAATCGTTAGGGTGCACGGAATTTTTTTTTGCCGAGCCTTGAAAGCCTCATGATACGTTAAAAACGCGACTTTATCATGGCAAGCCTAGAGAAAGATAAAATATTTCACGACGTTTTTAAGGCGATATGAGTGTTTTTTCAAACCTGTTCAAATCCCTTTGCGATATTTTTTGGTAGATCCGAATCGTCCTTAACGAGCTTCTTCAGTTGCTGAGTTATTTTATCGTTCGTATTCTGCCGGAAAAATCCATGATTATTACCGAGTCGAATTTCTGATTAACAGTAAGCAAAACTTTACTAGTAAGTCCTCAAAGTTCCTGTATTTAAGATGAGTGATTCGGTACGATCCGTCTTTTGCCAAACCTTCCATATCGGAAAATGGCAAATAGTTCGAGGAGACAGTGAGGTGGCTGATAAATGAAGCCGAAAAAACGTTGTTCAGTATAAATGATGTTACGAACGCTGAGAAATAGACGAGTCTTATCGAAGAAGCCGCTGGAATCGCTGATTTAACCAATAAATTTGAGTTTTTTCTCCACAAAATGCATTTTTTGAGTACAGTACTCACCTGTGATACCTTCCTGACAAATTATTCCCCACATGTCCAGAACACTGTCCACAATTCGTGTGTTTTTGTCGCCCAACTTTTTTTTCATTATAGTGATCAGCGCAGTAAGCGAGCAAATCGTTATCAATATGACTATCCAGACTTTGAATTCAAAACTCTGAAACAATGAAATGAATTCCCGTTTTGAGTAACGAAAGTTTATACGGTCTCAGAGGGGGTACCTCGAAATACGCCGACAAGCTAATTGAGTAATCAGACTGATGAATGTAGAAATATTTTGACATCGAAATCAATGGAAACGTGTAGTCGATTTTCTCAAAATCTTGAATCCGTAACCAGATTTCCCCCATTCCCAGGTCTGCCTTTCCAGCGGCAACGTATTCTACAGCTTTGGAGTGCCCGGAAACGACGTAAATGTTTTTTATAGTACAATTTATCATTTTCATTATTTTCTTAGTAATCTTTCCGAAGAATCCTTCAAGAGTTCCATTTACTTTCTTGACAAAGTAGGGATGCTAAAAGCAACATCCAACAATTCATATTCGTTTTAGTAAGATGTAATTTTATATTACGTGTATATACGAACATTTGTTATGACGATGTTTAATGATTTCCCATTGAAGTTATGATATTTTTGTGTGTTATATTTCTGCGTATTTGTCAACTTGGAAAATCCATGCTTGGGATTCCAGACAGCGAAATCGGAGATCGCGGTTTTGTTGGGTTCTACCGAATGCCAAAGTCTGAGTTTGGGTTCATCGTAGCACATAACAATCATTTCAGAGGAAACATCCAGGTGAAAAATATTGCCTTCCGGTTCGAGGCAAAATTTCTTCAAAGGTTTTTTGGGGGTTTCATTGAAAATCATGAGCCAGGCCGGGAAATTCATGGGCAATTTATGAGATACCAGTTTAAAATAGTTCAGGGATCTTTTATTGGTGAAGAAGACTACGAACAGCGGCTGCGTTATTTTCTTGTTGTAATAGTTGGCAGTCTTTTCTAGAGAGGAAAAAGGAACGCACGACGAAAACACAGATTTTTTGGATAACATGCCCATTATTGTTATCATTGCGTTTTTTTGCCGAATATCTGAAAAAGCGGAGAATTGGCTGACCAGATTTGTTTCTCGGAATAGCATATAAATTAACTCGAATTTCTTTTGAATTCGTAAATGTTAAATTCTAAGTTGGATGAAAAAAATCACGGAAATCTTGAAAATGTTTATTAAGGTATTGAAAATCTGTACTCACCATTCACGGGATGAATTTTGTGGTCAGGATAAAATAAAAATACGCTCGAATGTTTGTGCTGTTCATTAACGCCTATTATTAATTTTGCATAATCATGAGAATCGTAAAATTGACTCTGAACAAAACACACTGTCAAGCTCAAAACAATGACGTTCCAAATTCGTCTACACATTTTATGTTCCGTTCTCTCAGTTTCCATAGAAGAACTATTTTACTTTCCACAAAACGCATCACAGCGCTGGTTTTATCCGTAAATCGGGAACTTCCCGGTTTTTATTGTGGAAAATAAGTAGTTATAAAAGTGTAGATTACAATTATATTCAAACGTGCGTGTAAGAATCGATAATCGAACCGAAATTGCTTCAGCGGTAATGTACATAATAACATACGCGTTGCCAAGCAAAACTTTGATGAAAAAGACGATGAGCAAAAGTGATAATATATCAAATTCATCTTTTTTTAGTTTTCTTTTAGCTTGGAATGAGTATCGGATAATTTTTCTAAAAAGTTTTGTTCTGTTTAAAAGCTTTTCGATACCAAACCAATTTTCCCAGCGATGTCATGGCATCTTTTCATGAAAAAACTTGATTTTTAAATGAGTCGCTGCGTTACAAAAAAATTTTGCATTGTATGAAAACGTAATCGATCAGAGAAGAGTCAATATGGGACATTCGAGGTGAAAGTTACATGTCATGTGTGGATGATTTACGCGTTAGAGCGACCTTGAACGTAATTTGATGGTGGAAGAACGTGCGAATATACAGAGACATTACTTTTCGAACATAATAATTTACTTGGCATTGATATTCTTTTTTTAGTAATCTCTTTGCTTTCACATTCACGTGCTATTTTATTTTCTCATCGAATATTTGCTGAGAAGATAAATTTGAAGGAACAAAAATGCGTATAACATAAGTGCTCTCAACTAAATGCTTTCTCCCCTTCTTCAAAGTTTAATTACAGGAACAAATCATTACGATCTAATTAGAGCGATGAATTTTTCGGTGGCGAATACTTGCAAAGCCTAATATTTAACACTACTTTTTATCGTATTGTTTGAATTAATTATTTTTTCAACTGCTACAGCGAACACTCTGAGTATAGCGAACATTCAAGTGCCGATAAAAAAAATTACCAAAAACGCAACGGTCTCTTAAATTGGACCGCCATTTTAATTTTCGAACATATATTATAACGAGACAGCAGTTTTTCCGCCCACAGAATAATTGTCGCTAAAGCGAAGAAGATGCCGAGGAACGTCAGAATCGGTACGACTTTTTGAATATCGACAGCAACAAACTCCTTGCGTGGTTCCACGAAGGGATGATGTGGGAAAGCCAATTTTCGCGCACGTTCCAAATAACCGGTTTCAAGAAGTTTCAGGATGCTGTGAAACAACGTCCCGGTGAAGAAGAGCCAACAAATATCATCGAATGAACATATTTAATTACCAATATCTAATGGATGCTTTGTAAGGACTGTTTTTTTTCAAAATCATGGCAAAATCATCTTTCAGTGCTGTTCGAATAATCTTCAGGGTGCACGAAGCGTTTCGTCCAAATCTCTCGAAAGTTGCATCATACGAAATAAACGCGACTTTTTCATGGCAAGCCTGAAGAAAGATGAAAGATTTCACGACTTTTCAAAGGCGAAGAGGGTGTTTTTTCAAACCTGTTCAAATCCGTCGGAGTTCGTCGTTGGTAGCTCCGAATCGTCTTTAACGAGCCTCTTCAGTTTCAGATATATTTCATCTTTCATATTCTACCGGAATAATTTATAAATATTAACGAATCGAATATTTGTTTTACAATAAGCGTAACTTTACTAGAAATTGTTCGGGGTTGAAGCTCTTGAAATAAGAGATTCGGTACGTTCCGTCTTCTGCCAAACCTTCCATATCGGAAAATGGCAAATCGTTCGAGGAGACAGTGAGGTCGCTGATGAAAAAAGCCGAAAAAACGCTGTGCAGTATAAACGCTGTTACGAGCGCTGTTAAATAGACGAGTCTTTTCGATGAAGCCGCCGGTACCGCTGTTTTATATTTATTAATTTAGCCTTTTTCCAAAATTAATCTTGTTTCCATAAAATGAATTTTGAAATACATCACTCACCTGCAGTACCTTGCTGGCAAAATATTCCCCACATTTCCATAAAACTGTCTATTATTCGTGTGTTTCTTTCGCCCAATATTTTTTGCATGATTATGTTCAGCGCAATGAGCCCGCAAATCGTTATCAATATGACTATCCAGACGCTGAGTTCAAAACTCTGAAATAATGACAAGATAAATTCCCGTTCTTAGTGACGAAAAATAATACGGTCTTAGTGGGGTACCTTGAAATACGCCGGACTGCTGATTGGATCATCATTGAAAGGACTGAAGTAGAAAGATTTTGACATTCTGATCAAAGTGAACGTGTAGTCGATTTTTTCAAAATCGTCGATTCGCATTAAGAATTCTCCTACGCCCAGGTCTGCCTTTCCCGTGGCAACGTATTCTACAGCATCGGACTGCTTGGGAACGACGTAAATGTTTTTTATAGTCAAATTCATCATTTTCATTATTTCCTTGGTAATCTCTCCGAAGAATCCTTCAAGAGTTTCATTTACTTTCCTGACTAGGTCGAAGTCCTGAAAGCAACTTCCGAAAATTAATATTTTTGGTAGTCATGGGTATTTTTATATTTAGTGTACAAGCAAACCTCTGCCATGACGACGTTTAATGATTTCCCATTGAATTTATATGTTTCTCTGTTTTTGTACTGCGAATTCGCCAACATGGAAATTCCATCTTTGGAATTCCACACAGCAAAGTCGTGGATTGCCGTTTCGTTGTGTTCCACCGAATGCCAAAGTCGGAGTTTTGGTTCATCGTAGCACATAACAATTACTCGAGAGTGAAAATTCAGGTGAAAAATATTGCCGTTTGGTTCGGAGCAAAATTTTTTTAAAGGTTTGTTGTGGGTTTCTATGAAAATCATGAGCCAGTCTGGGAAATTCATGGGCAATTGGCGGGATATCTTTTTGAAATAGTTCAGGGATCTTTTATTGGTGAAGAAGACAACGAAAAGCGGCTGCATTATTTTAGTGCTGTAATAGTTGGCAGTCTTTTCTAGAGAGGAATAAGGAACGCACGACGAAAACACGGATTTTTTTGACAACGTATCCATTATCGTTATCATCGCGTTCTTTCGCTGAAAATCTGAAAAATCGGAAAATTGACTGTTCCGATTTGTTTCTCGGAACAATATATTCGTAACATTTAATTTCTCTTGGATTCGCGAATGCCAGAAACTAATTGAGCACTCATCAAATTCGTGGAACAAACACTCAATTTTTAAAGCAGAGATGAATCAATAACCATTGGTCAAAGGTGATGTTTATTGCTTCAAACATCTCTCAGGTATTAAAGATAATATGTACTTACCATTCACGTTATCAATTTCGACGTCAGGATAAAATA
>JABFQM010000546.1:0-33267 GCA_022816865.1 Zelostemma sp. ZL-2020 | reverse complement strand
AACAGTTTTCTCGGCAATATAAATTGCAAGGTTTATGAGAATTCGATACAAATAGATCGAAACCGACGCAAATTGGTCACCGACGCAAATTGGGACATTCATCTTAGTATGGTACTTTTTATAAGATTTCTTGTAATTTTTAATAGAACTTTTTGATCAGTGTACCAAGTTTTTGGTCCCTTTTCGTTTTGTTTTGTTTTTTGAAATTACGAATGTTTGGGAGACTCGTGATTGAATGAAGGATTGACCGACTATGTTTTCGAAAGTTTGAAAAGTTTTAAAAATACGTGGAGTTAAAATTATGCCAAGGACTGGTCATTGAGGCTCCGGATTCTATAATCGGTCGAGCGCTCGAAACGCGGAGAAGTATTGTCCAACGGGTAAAATCATACTCTCTAAATTTGTGCCAGTGAAGTTTTCACTGATTCATGATTAGCGACCCATTTCTGGCTAATTGATAAGTGGAAAACTTATGATTTTCGGTGACATTTCATTGGTTTTCAGCCGGAAATGGACCTCTGATTCAAATTTAGAGAGAAGAATGAATAAAAATTTATATTTTTTCGCGAAGTATTTCGAAATTTTATGTGTACACAACGAGCCACTGCAAGTTGTGAAAAATGGCCATGAAAAAATATTTTTAAACTGCAAACCAATGTTTGACAAAATAAATGTCATGTTCGTAAGATTCAATCGAAAAAGTTATCGAGGGATAAAATAAAATGCACAATTAAAAGTTATAAGCGGACGAGAAAATGGCAGAAAAAACTGCGGAAATATTTATTTTACGGTCCAAAGAAATTGGAATTTTTAATATTAAAAGATCGAGAAAATGTGCATTACTTAGATTTAGATTTATTCAGCGTAAACAGCAATTTGCATTAATAAATAAAATGTTGAGTTTTGACATTAAAATAAGTTTCCAAGCAACTTATTTAACGGTCAGCAATTTCTCAGAGTTAATTGTTCGATCGCGATAACGTGAGCGACCGCGGCAAAACAAGAAACAACAATACATAGTTACATTATAAATTCAAATTTTAATTACAACTGTCTGGTAATTAGATTCAACCTGCCCGGATCGAGATTATACAACTAAAGAAAAGATAAAAAAGCATGTTGACTCGAAGTATTGACGCGTAAAAAAGTTCATCGCTCTCGTTTTTATCGACAAATTTGAACGCTATAAACAATTTAAGCATAACCGGATTTGAGGGCAAAACATCACTTACCCGCATTTTACTGCATTTTCATGCATATATTTTTAGTGCATCGGACACATCAGTCACGCCCATATAAATCCAGCCGTTACAATTGGCGCGGTCGTTTTGGGCAAAAAAACGATCGGAGAAGCCGTCGTTTACATCCCATGTCAGATTATGGGGGCGATATTGGGATTCGCTGGTCTAAAGGTTTGTTTCAAGCATCGAAAAATGACTGAAGTCGAACGAAATTCTTCTGAAACTTCGAAGAATTTCAGTTGAATGCAAACTTGTTCGAAAACGTGTCGAAATTTGCAGGTGCTCGCGCCCTCTGGATTTTTGTCGGGTAAAGAGCTGAGCAACGTGACAGCGGCGAGCGAAAATTTCTGCGTTTCCGATTTGCACAGTCAAGTAAATCCAGCGCAAGGGCTGATCTTGGAAATCGCGGCAACCGCGGTTCTTATGCTGGTTTGTTGTGCAGTTTGGGATAGCAGGAACGAAAGAAACACGGATTCCGTCGCCATTAAATTCGGGCTTACGATCACTGGATTGGCGACCGCGGTTGGTCCTTTCACGGGTTGCAGGTAAATAATATAAAGAATTGAAAGCGGTTTTTACCCTTACCTTTTTTATCACGAAGAAAAAGTTTATTTAGAAAAATACAATTCAGTAACCTTCGATCGTAATGTCGCGATCGACATTAATTCGTGAATTTCTTACAGCGCCGACTGGTGGCGAAAATCAGAACTTAATTAATTTTTAATATTTTATTTTATCGAGTTTCTTGATGGTTTAATACATTTTTCTGTGTGAAATAATGAAATAATGAATTTGAATAATTTTATTGAATAATTGACATTAATTTGGTGCGAAAAATACAGTATGAACCCGGCGAGATCACTGGCGCCGGCGATTCTGAACAATTACTGGCCCAATCAGTGGATTTACCTTTTGGGCCCGTCCTTTGGGGCCTTCGTCGCTGCTTTCGCGTACTCGATGATTTTCGCGGTTAAAAATACGGAAGAGAAAGAATCTGTGCCGGAATCTGTGCCGCTGAACGCGCTGGTCGTCGAGGAATCTGCGAAAACTGAGACGAAATAGATTTTTCAGCAGTTTTAACAGGTAATCCTGCCGGACATGACTTCATTATTTTTGAGAAATTAATTCAACGAAAATACCATCCACGATCTTTGTACCAAATTTTTGCAATTTCCGAAAAAAAAAATAATAAATTTTTATTTAAATGAATAATTTATTTATTTTTTTTAATGAAATATTACGGATTTCGTACTTTCCTTTTTCGATCTGGAAAAAGGAAAAAAAGGATAAAAAATTTTTTCAATTGTAAGTGGTGTAAATGATTAACTTTATTTTTCATATTTCGATTGGGGAAATCATTTTAATCAATTTTTGATAATTGTACCAATTAAAAATCGGTTATGCCTCTAAAATCGAAGATAAGTATTTTCTGAAAATTTAATTGGTGTGATTTTTTGATAAAAAGATTTTGTTAATTATCGACTCGAATTTTTTTTTCTTAGTGTCTAAATAAAAATTTAAACAATCTTGAAAAAGATTGAAAAATTTAATCGAAGCATGACAAAATTCCCCAATGAAATTCATTATTTATTCATTATAACAATTGTTTTTTTAAATAAAATATAAATCGAACGATTCAACATCGAAATTACTTTTTTTTTTCAATGTCAATTTTTCGAGAAGTCCAGTTTTGATTTGAAGACAGCTCATTTGAATGAAAATGTTTCTCTGTTGCAGAAAATAATAGCGAAGGATCAAGACAGGAAAATCTTATTTGGTTCTGAGAAATACTTCTTTTTTACAAAACGAAATTCCCCACGTTTTGCCAATCGAGAATAATTCGCTAAACGATGTTTTCCATCTTTCCCCAAAAAACAAATCAAATTATACAAATATTTTTGAGAATAAATTTTTATAAAACCCCCCAAACGTACGATTAAAAAATCCATCAACTCCTTTTAACCGACCGAGTTTCAAAAACGCCATTTTGTTTTGACGCGTATTATTTTTTTTACTCGGTCGGTAAAAGTTTTTTTTTCACGAGGTACGAAAAACTGAAAAGTCGAAAAGCTCGAACAAAACTCGAACACGAAGTTTCGGCGATACTTTTATTACGCGGATAAAACTATTTTCACTCACACCCATCACCTGTTAAACCCGAACTTTCATTGACCGCGCGTTTTTCCCCATTCCCTTAAAAGCCCGACAAAAAGGATCGCAGCTAAAGGAATGACTCCAGGAATTTTTCCCGAAAGTTCGGAAATAGTTTCCCCGCGAAATCTCTCCAAAGTCTCGAAACTAAAATGAAAAAGCCGTGAAAACACGCAAATGCCTCGGAAAGTTTCCGTCCATTGAGAAAATCTCGAAATTCCGCAGGCCGGCGAAAAAAAAAATCCCCTAGCTCGAAAAGGCGATTCGACTTTTGCCGCAGGTGAAATTGTGTCAGCGAGCGATCGCTCGGAATAACACATTTGTCGTTTTTCCTTGGTAGCGCGGCAAATTATATCACGAATTTGCCAAGTTCGCGCCTATGCCAGATCGGGAAATAGCAAAGTGTGATAAAGTGCGTATATTTTTGCCGATGTAGCTAGTGCATCAATGCCGGTAGCGTTTCTGGTATCAAGCCAGTTCATATTAAGCTGTCTGGCTGATGACCTTTTGACCCGAGTTCCGCCGACATACCCAACGTTTCCCAATTCTTCCCTTTCACCCCGTAAAATAGATCGAGATTAAAAAATTCCGCCGTGAATTGCAAAGGCTTCGAAACGAAAAAATGCACCAATCCGAAACCGTTATTTTTCGCGCGCATTCAAAACATCGCGAATAAAAATCGCCGCCATTTTTTCAATCTTCCGAATTTTCGAAAAAAAACGCGTTCGGATTTTCAATCCGCGCGAGAGTTGCGCGGAAAAGAGATCGAACTACAAATCGCGGGCTGATTTGTAGCCGGGATAGTTGTACCCGACGCAATTAGAGAAGGTACCTTTCTCTCAGAGCCCTCTCTCGCTCCGTCTCTTTCCCCCACCGCCCTCCTTGCCGTGTTTTCGTTCCCTTCATCGCGATTCGCAACTTCCCGAGAGCAGTAGAGTACAGTACAGCGACTCGGGTCTACCTGCCGGCGACGCGACGTCCGATCCAACGGCGCGTACTTTCATCTCTCTTTTTCGACCAGCGCGTCCTCGCCGCGGAAGAGAGACGCGGCGCGAATCGACGGTGTGGATTATCGGCACATGCGCCCTTTCGTCGCTGAAAAACAGATAGCCGGCGGCGTGTCAAACCATTCCAGTCGAGTAAACGCTAGTGGTGCGTCGCGGCGCGTCAACATTTTCCTTCCCGAGCGTTGACAAAACCTGTTTTTCGGGATCATCTTCGGGCCTCGTCTCTTGGGCCGTCATTCAGCGTCCTTGATCATGAAAGAGCGCTGTCCAGGATTCCGATTTTCAATTAAATAGAAGACGATGCCACTCGCTCCGCTTCCTCAAATTGCTCGAAATAACGGTAAGGGTAAAGGCTATTTCCGAGCGTTTTTCGCTGAACCGATCACTCCGGTTTTCGGGTTCTCTCGTAAACTCACAACTCGTGCGGGAGTTTTTTTTTACGGGGAAACGTGCACTGCTTATTGACTCGGGCGCTCCGGAATGTAACTACGGAGCGTTTGGGAACACGCTACTACGACCCTGACATTTAATTACGGTGATACATTATTAATTCTTTCGGCGCTTGCCGAATTTCAAGGTTTGGGGTTTTTTTTGTTTTTTAGTTGGCGATTTTATGTCTGTTTTCTTTGTGTCCGCGTTCGAAACTCGCGAATCGATTCGCTTATTTACGACGCGCGTTTTCGGATTATTGACTTTTGATTCGCTCGAGTTTACGTTAATTAATTTCGTGTAGTTTTACGTTGATGAGAACAATGTTTGGCTAACATTTACATTTACGCGATGTGTTTAGATGAATTAACGATCGGACATTTTTGCTGTGTTATTTATTGACGTAGTTGGAATAATTAGATCGATTTTTATTAACAAAAGTATGTCAAACCCGAAAAACATTGAATAAAAAATTTTATTTTTCGTCGTTATTTATACTAAAAGTGAGTAATAAACTTTTTAAATTGCCAATTGACTCCAATTTTATACGTTTGTGCTAGAAACGAAGACTTTGATTAATTGATAATAAAAGTAAATAAATGTGATCGCAAAAAACGAATAATTAATTAATAATCAAAGAGCATTATTCGTGCAATCAGTTCACTTTTTGCACATTTTAAATTGTACAGTCCAACAACATTTAAACTGCACTTTTTATTGTAACAGCATTCGATCAAAATGTTGAAATTTTAAACAATTGTAGTAGTAATAAAATTATTGACTGCTTTTAGGAGTACACTTGATATCAAGAGACACATGTTTTTGCATACAAAATTATAAATTATGCAATGCGTACGTCGGTGATTACCTTCACACGTACACATAATAAAGGCTTTATTCGTTACATGAAAAAGCTCGTTATCGCAGGCGTAACATTGAATTTAAGGCTTGAAAGTTCCTCATGAAATTCAATTTTTTACAATGAATAATAATTTTTTCGCCTGGAATCGAACTCAAGCAAACATTTTACAGCAATATTCATCAAATTCTTGTTTTTTAAAAAAAAAAATGTTCATTTTTATCGTAAATAATAAAATTGTTCGAAAAACGCGATAATTACTATTTTTGAAATTTTGCAAAGGAATTTAATTATGATCCAGGTGGAATCTCCCGATGGAATTTAATTTTGATTGATAAAAGAAAATTAAAATCGGACTCCCCACTCAAAATTCCTTCCTTGCTGCAATTATACTCGAGAAATTCTACGGAAATCTTCGGTCAAAGTACCATTTGTTTCATGCAAAAAGGAATTTACATTCGCCGATAAAACCTCTCGATTTTAACATTTTATAAACCGCGTTTATACCAGAAAAACAAATATTTTACGCGTTCTATTTCAACGCACCCGCCAGAGAAATTTCATATCCGGTACTTTTCGCCGTACAAAATGCGACGAAAAAGCTCGTCAATTTTTTAAATTTCCTCATCTTCCGAGCGCCGCATAATGCGCTCGTAATTTTGTACCTCGCGGTGCGAATCCGTTCGTTTCGGCGGCATCGCCTGAAACGTCATAGCGGCGCAAAACGCTTTTCCCCGCAAGTAGAGCATTATTAATGTTACGAGTCATATGATCCATGCGGAGAGAAAACTGCCTGATTTCTATTTACATAAGTTCTCATCATTTCAAGCCGTTTCTTCGAGTTTCATTTGCCGTAAAGGTCGAAACAAAGAGGCAAAACAAAAATGGAGTCACAAGCCATAACTTTTTATTACTCCGGTTCAGCGGTTTCTCACGCTCCTCGAAGACCGCATTTTCTCAGCATTTCCCCGAAGATAATCTTTTCGTTATTCGTTATCCTCAACAAAAAAAAAAAAAAAGAGTAAACGTTTTCTTCGCGCTCCGATAAAGTTATACGTCACTGTAAGAAAATATTGGATTTTATGTAACGTAGCCTTTGGAGCGGAACAAAAGCAGCTCATTATCGACCTGTGAAAGGGGTCGTTTTCGTTCCATAAAACTCCTAGGGGAATAATGGTCACATTATGACCCGCTGTAGAGGGCAATAATGTCGAAACTCGTTCTATTATTAACCTCCGGCGCTTTCGTGAACTCGATGTTTTCGAAACGGCACTCTAAAGATCGGTTTAATCCCCTTGGCGCGTAATGTACTGTTACGTAACACATGCACGAAAAGCGCCCTTTTTAACCCTGTATATTTTGGCTAAAAGCAGCTGATTATCGACCTGTGAAAGGGGTCGTTTTCGCTCCATAAAACTCCTAGGGGAATAATAGCCACATTATGACCCGCTGTAGAGGGCAATAATGTCAAAACTCGTTCTATGATTAACCTCCGACGCTTTCGTGAACTCGATGTTTTCGAAACGGCACTATAAAGACCGGTTTAATCCCCTTGGCGCGTAATGTACTGTTACGTAACACACGCACGAAAAGCGCCCTTTTTAACCCTGTATATTTCGGGTAAAAGGCAATTAGCAGAAAGGACGAATTTTGTTGTAGGAATGGAAAAAGATAGAAACGCGAGAGAAGCGAAGATCGAGGATAACAAGGAAACCGGGGGAAGTCGTTGGTTATGCGCGAGGCCACTTCCGTTTCTTCGCTCGACATACCTTTCGAACATTATGGTTTAATCGATTGTGACGGAAGGAGGCGGAGGCGGTGGAGCCGGGGCCGAGGAAGAAGACGGAGAAGCGAAGAGGGCCGAGACGAGCGCTCGTCGACCCGATAAATAGATCGGCTCGCGAAATCGTGCACGATGTACTTAATCCCACGACGCGGCCCTGGCCGCGCGCTCGTTTTCCTGCTGATCGCTGCATCGGTTTTGCTGTGCCTTTACTATGTTAGCCACTTCCCATCGCTGTCCACGGAGACTCCGGGAGCTGGGGAATTCGTCCCCGGGGGAATCGGCGATGACTATGAGAGGAGAGCTCGTCTCCGGGGTCGTTTGGTCACCGGTGAACGAGGCTCCTCGACCATCCTTGACGCCTTTGCCTCGGCCTATGCTGGGGAAAACGATGGCCTTGTTAACGACGCTGTCTGTCCCCGCATCGTACCCAGAAGAGCCGATATCGACGCCCAGGAAGAGTTCGAGAAATTCGATTTTCAGGTGAATGAGGTTTTTTAATTCTTTTTGGGAGAAATTGGATCGCGAAAAAATGTTTGGAATGTTGTTGTTTTTTAAATCGATCAAGGTGCAAGGGCGAATTGGAAAAATATTTATAGTGCGATATAATTAATTGCATTTAATATGGCGGTATAATTTATTTAACAATGTCTTCTTCTTTACGAAAAAAAATACGCGAGTGAAAAAATTGTGCACGAATGCTCGTAACGAACAATTGAAAAATTTAACAGTTTTTTTGGAGACACATTTTTATTTATTTGCCGATTCGCATGTTTGGTTTTTTGTATTGTTCATGGGACTATTTGCAACAATTTGACCGTGGCGTTTTTGAAAAATAGTCATTTGTTGAGAAGATATTTGCATTTGTTTAAAGAATTTTTGACCGACTTACTGAACTGCATGTATCTTTTTGGGAAATTAATATTTTTTAAAACGCCACGGTCAAGTTGTTGCAAATTGTCCTGTGAACAATATAAATAAACGAACCTGCAAATTGGTTGGAAAATAAAAATTTTTCTTCCAAAAAACTGTTAAAATTTTCAATTGTTCGTTACGAGCATTTTTGGACAATTTTTTCACTCGCGTATTTTTTTTTCGTGAAGAAGAACATATTGTTAAATAAATTATACTGGCATTTTAAGTGTAATTAATTATGTTGCATTTTAAATATTTTTTCCGATTCACCCTTGCATTAAAGTATCGCTCCACCTAAATTGAGAAAAAGATTGAAAGAATTTGAAAAACAAAAAGCGAAATTGAAAGAAAATATGAATTTGGGATTTTTTTTACTTTGTATACTGCTCAATTGTTTGTTTAAGTAAACAATTGAATAATCAAGAATTATTTGAAAAATTGATTTGAAAAACAAAAAGCGAAATTGAAGAAAAATATGAATTTGTGATTTTTTTGGGAAATGAATATTTTTCAAAACGCCACGGTCAAGTTGTTGCAAATTGTCCTGTGAACAATATAAATGACCGAACCTGCAAATTGGTGGAAAATAAAAATTTTTCTTTTAAAAAACTGTTCAATTTTTCAATTGTTCGTTACGAGCATTTTGGTACAATTTTTTCACTCGCGTATTTTTTTTCGTGAAGAAGAAGATTTTGTTAAATAAATTATACTGGCATTTTAAGTGTAATTAATTATGTTGCATTATAAATATTTTTTCCGATTCACCCTTGCATTAAAGTATCGCTCCACCTAAATTGAGAAAAAGATTGAAAGAATTTGAAAAACAAAAAGCGAAATTAAAAGAAAATATGAATTTGTGATACTGCTCAATTGTTTGTTTAATTAAACAAGTGAATAATAAAAAATTTGCGTAATATTTCGTGATTCTTCGCGTTCGTTAAATTCATTCCAACCAATCAAAACAATTAATCAATCTTTTAATTGAACAAATTAACTGCTGAAACCATTACTTCTCCGAAAATAATTCCACTTTTTCAATTCCCCTCGAAACCGAACCCAACCCAAGTTCGAAAAGCCGGGAACCCGCACACCCCTAATTGCAATCCTCCAACTTTTCCACTTTCAAGTACTTAATTCGAAGCCAAGTAATCTCGTTTCTCCTCGAAAACGCGGAGTACCCGCTCTTAAAAGATTGCGGACTTTTTTGCCATCGGAAAAATTGAATGGCCAAGTTTTTCCCCGATAAACTTCGGAAGTTCGTTCGCGAACGGAGAAAGCGCGGGAACGCCAATAGCATTTGCATTCGGAATATCAAACGTCGGAATAATCGCCCCGCTTTCTCTTCGTTTTCGATTCTTTTTCACCCATTCCCAGCTTCGCGAAACTCGTCAATATTGCGTTTTCGAATTGGAATAAAAATGTTTGCGCGTCGCCGAAAGCGCCAATTGTCGAAGTATCGGAAATCGCTGTTTTTCGATTTTTTTTATTCGCCACTTTGTTTGCTGACGAAACGTGTTCGAGCATGTAAAAATATGAGCGACGCGAGTAGCGTTTACCAGTAACTAGCGCGAGTGCATAACGATCCGCAATGAAATAATGACATCCGTCACGGAAGCGCTGACTCCGCTGTTATCCTTTATATTTTCGTCGAATTATTGCAATGCGATGATAACAATTTTATCACATGCGAATCATCTATCAGTGTTTTTTCCCGTCCGGCCTTTTTTTCGTCTAGAAATTAATTTATGTTCTTCGCTATGGAAAACGCCTCATTATTTTGCCGACAATTTCATTGCATGAAAATTCATCCGAGGTGGAAATTATTTGTAACCGAATAAATCGTCTTTGCATCGAAGAAAAATCAAATCAGCCATTAAAAATGATTGCAGACTGAGTTTTTTTCTCAAAAAGATGACTAGAGTCTTGAAAATTACTGTCCTTGCGTAACAAAGCCTGTTTTCCAGTTCCAATGTTCGGAAAAAAACGCTCAAATGTGGAAAAGCCGTTTCTTTTTTCCTGAAAAACAGAATCCGGGAAAACTTGCGCTTCTTTTTTGTAATTTAGGACGAAAGTCGTAAAATGAATTCCGTAATGCGCTGTAATGGAAGCCATTGTTCCTTCCCGGACGTCAAAAATTAATTCCCCGTAATGATTTTTACAGCCATCGTGGATGAGAAGCCGGGAATATTGGGACGACAGTTTCGAAGCTCGTTACGCCGAGCTCAAAAAGGAACCGACGAGGCCGCCGCTGAAGGTAAAATCGCCGCTTTCAACGATATTAAACATTGATGCGAAAGCATAGAAATAACGAGCCTCGTAATTTTTCGACTCTTCGTACATTTCCGGTTAATTGAAAACGCAACTGCTCGCTTTAATTAACCGAACAATTCTTTAATCAATTAAACCCGTCCAATTAATTAACTCAACTTTACACGAACGAAAAATCCCAAAATACCGAAACATGTACTCCACATTCCCGCGATTTCTAACGTTTAATTACAGTTGTTCGATATTTTTTACAGCCGAGTAATTTGTAAACTCTCATTTTTCGTTGCGCGCTTTTCTTTCATCTAAAACGGAAAATTAATTACACCGCGCGTTACAAATACTCCGTTTTTCACCGCGCGCGATGTCGTAGCTTTTTATTTTTAGATGCGAAGCACGAGCAATTGTTTTTTTTACATCCGCGTTATTGCAGGTTGTAAAATTTAATTTTAGCGTTTGTATTGACGGGGTTTTTTTTTTCTGATTCAGGTTATATTGGTGCCGAACAGCCACACGGATCCGGGATGGCTGAAAACATTCGAGCAATACTTCCACAGTTCAACAAAGAGTATATTGAACAATATGGTAATCAAGTTGCAGCAGTGGCCGAACATGACTTTTATATGGAGCGAGGTGTCCTTTTTGTCGCTCTGGTGGGAAAGGTACAACGCTGTTTTCACCCCCGGCAAAAAGCTTTTTTTCCTCTGCCCCAGAAAACCTCAGAAACCCATTCGAAATGCGCGAAATACATTTTAAAGCAGTTCATTAACGGCTTAACATTGGAAAATGGAATTACGCGATTCTCTTTGAAAAAGGAACAAAGTTACGAGAGCAATATGCAAATTTAATCGTAATACCTCTAATGCTTTTCGCATGGAAATTAATTTAAAAAATTGTCGACAGTGCTCATCCCACGAAGAAAACCGTGGTAAAAAGGCTGGTGAAAGAAGGCCGACTGGAGATGACGACCGGAGGCTGGGTAATGACCGACGAGGCGACGTCCCACATTTACGCCATGCTGGACCAGCTGATCGAAGGTCACCAATGGCTGAAAACGAATCTCGACGTCATCCCGGAAACGGGCTGGGCCGTGGACCCTTTTGGCCACGGGGGCACGATTCCCTACCTGCTGAAATCTTCGGGCGCGCGCGGGACCGTGATCCAGAGAATCCACTACGCTTGGAAGCAGTGGTTCGCCAAGAAACAATCCGGGGACTTTTTCTGGCTGCAGCCTTGGGACCAGACCGGCGCGTCCGACATGCTGACCCACAATCAACCCTTCGACATTTACAACATCAAGCATTCTTGCGGGCCGCACCCCCACGTTTGCCTGAGCTACGATTTCCGGAAAATTCGGGGCGAGTACACGGAATATTCCGTCCGGGCGATAGACATAAACCCGAACAACGTCGACGTCTTGGCGAAACAGCTCGTCGAACAGTACGCGAAAACGGGCTCTTTGTTCACTCACAACGTCGTGCTGATGCCGCTCGGGGATGATTTCAGGTACGATCACTCGATCGAGTGGGACCAGCAGTTTTCGAACTACAAGCTTCTCATGGACCACATAAACAGTCGCAAGGACGAGTACAACAACGCGGAGATCGTTTTTGGCACGCCGAAAGACTACTTCCGCGAGATCCGCAAGCGCGAGAAGACTTTTCCGAGCCTCAAGGGCGACTTTTTCGTTTACTCGGACATTTTCAGCGAGGGTCGCCCGGCCTACTGGAGCGGTTATTACACGACGCGGCCCTACATGAAAATCCTGGACAGGGAACTCGAAGCCAATTTGAGGTCCGCGGAAATTCTTTATACCATAGCGATAAACAATGCGAAGCACCTTGGCCAGGATGTCAAACTCTACGAGACGTACTTTGAGAAAGTCGTCAAGGCCCGAAGAAACCTGGGTTTGTTTCAGCACCACGACGCCATTACCGGGACTTCCAAATCCTTCGTGATGAAGGACTACGCGCAGAAATTGTTCGAGTCGATAACGGACATGACCGCGCTGCAGAGTTTCGCGGTTCAGTCGCTGATAATCAGGACGACGTCGACGACGGCGCCGGAGGCAGTGCCGACCTTGGCGACGACGACGCTGAAGTCGAACCAGCTCGCCGCTTACGTCCTCTCCGAGTCCGACCGGGACAGCTACGAAAAACCCCCGCGGAAAATCCCGATAAACCTGAGCGGCCGCGCTGGAGAGACGCGACAAGTCGTTTTGTTCAACTCGCTCGCGCAGCCCCGACAAGAGGTCATCACCCTGAAAGTCACCTCGTACAAAGTACGAGTCCTGGACCCGCGGAAGAACCCGGTGCCGTACCAGATTTCGCCGGTGATGAACGCGAGCGGCATAACTCATGAAACTTATCTAGTGATGTTCGTCGCGGAACTGAAACCGCTGTCGATCGCGACGTACCATCTCGAACCCGTCGACGTCATTTCCCCAGAGGTCATTTCCACCGTCTACTGCAACAGCTGCGGCGGCAAGGATCCGATTTTCCCGATGAAGGCGCTCCAGGTCGGCGACGTGCAGCTCGAGAATCAGAAAATGAAGCTGCTTTTCGACGGGCAGACCGGTTTTCTCAAGCTCGTGACGAAAAAAACAAGCGGCAAAATAATGCAATGCTCTATTCAGTTCGCGGCGTATCCCTCGGCGCAATTTCACAGCGGCGCGTATCTTTTCATGCCCGACCCGAACCTTCGCGACACGGACAAAGACGTCCTCGAAGCGTACACGCCGCATCAGAAAATCTACATCATCTCCGGCAACGTCAGTTCCCGGTTGACCGTCGAGTACGGGAAACTGCTGAATCACCACGTGTCGATCTACCACACGAACGACTCGTCGCCGCTTTCCGAGGCGATTTACCTGCGGAACATCGTCGACTTTGAAACCCCGCCGAAAAATCGGGAAACCGAGATGTTCATGCGGATCCAGACGGACATCGACAACGGCGACCCTCCGGAACTTTATACGGATTTAAACGGTCATCAAATAGTTAAGCGGACCAAGATCGAGCGCATCGGGATCGAGGGCAATTATTATCCTGTGACGTCGATGGCGTACATCGAGGATTCTTATCACAGGCTGACCTTGCTCGTGAACCACGCCCAGGGCGCCGCGAGTTATCAGCCGGGCTGGCTCGAGGTCATGCTTGACCGCAGGACTTTGTACGATGATTCACGGGGCATGGGGGAGGGTCTTCTCGACAACCGCAGGACTGTCATTAAGCACTGGCTTTTGCTCGAGGACGTCACCGGAGAAAAGGACGAGTATTCGCGACCTTCGCTCTTCGCCAATCAACTGAGCAACGCGCTTAATTACCCGGTGAATGTCTTCGTCGTTGATGCCCTGGACCGGGAGGATCTTCGAGTTGCTCCGGAAATTTCTCTTCTTAGTCACAGCTTCCCGTGCGATGTTCATTTGCTGAACTTCAGGACCAATCACGATTACAAGCTGCCGCATTATCCCGTTAACAGCGCGCTTATGATTTTGTATCGTCAGGGTTACAGCTGCGCCGTTGGCGCTAATGTTGTTATTAAGCACTGCCCTCTTGGTGAGAAATTTGTACGGGATACTGTGTTTTATAAGCTTCCGAGATTCAATATTACGAAAACTTCGCTTACGGGGACGAAGACGGAAAAACATCTGAGGAACGGACTGAAGGACGTTCGCATTCAGCCGATGGAGATTCAGACTTTCAACGTGAATTTTCTTCATTGAAGGGGAAGAGGAGGAAACGGAGATTCCGTATAGACCAATTTTGCAGTATTTTGCGTTTGGCAGACTTTTCATGTAACTTTAGTGAATTTTTGTCCATCGCGGATCGAAATTTGTAGGGCGAAAGAGTATTTGTAGTGTTCGAGTTTAGCTTTCGACTGCGATACATTTTTATGGATTTTATTTGGAAGTGACGAATGCCACGATGTAATTTTGCGATTTTTTTTTAGGGGTGAATATGTTTAGAGATTGATAATAAGTAGTGAAATTTTTGAAAAGTATTTTTAACTGTAATTAATTATTACCTTGGCGAGAGTGAACCACGGGAAAATTTTGCTTTGCCGGCGTTATTGGCTTGTACTTTTTACAATTGAGTGTGAAAGCTGCGAAATTTATGTTTGATCGAATCCATGTTCCATGAAGCGTAACATTTTATACATCTATATTTGTAGAAAAGCGACGAAAAGACGTAAAAAATACAAAGACATAAACGTGTAAATGTATACATGTTAATCCATAACTGTTTATATCGCGTGTTAAGATAAATTGTTTATCCGACGAAATATATGGAATACGTGTGGTTTACTGTACGAGGTGACGTCTGTACATAATTAACTATTGGAACGAATGACAAAAGTTTTATGTAGATTTCGGTACATCTGAAACTCGCCTATTTTCTATATGAATCTTTTATTCCTCGCTCTCTTGTAACTCTGCGACAAATGTCCCAACGGAATTTATCGCAAAGTCATAATTTACTGTAAAATACTTGTCACGTATGCAATTGTTACATATACGCGTATTTCGGAAAGAAAATCTCGACTTCCAATCGTCCTAGTTATAAAAACTTGTCATTGATATGATGAACTTGCAATCGTTCTTCCAAAGTATGAAAATCGCGTTTACAGAAAAATATGGAATATTTATTGGAAAAGTAGTAGCGATCGAAGGAAAAAGGTTTCCGAAAGTTCGAGCATTTCTGTCGAGTTATTTCTATGCTGAATATGTAACGCGAAATGTACATGGTAGATTTTATTCGATACGCTATGTCAATACGAAAATTTCACGTACTTGATACGAACATTTTACGAATTGTTTTCTCCAGGTACTAAAGTATTCAGATTCCAACGATATTTATATGGCAAATGAAATAAGTATGTATACAATACGTGTGAATCGTGTCATCATTGTCACAGCAAATCCGAAAATAATAATAATGCCAGTATTGATAAGGGTATGTACTAATTACGATAGTAATAATTTATTACGAGACGCAATCAAGTTCCCTAGATTTTATCGCGACAAGAGTAAATGGTCTACTCGATAGTTGATCGTTTGAATATTCCAAAGATTAGAAAAAGTCCGTCATACAACTCCGACAACTTATGTATTTTCTTGAGAAAGTGAACGAAAACATGACAACCACTGTACAAATGAGGAATTATATGACGTTCGTAATAAAAATTGTTGAATATTGTATCCGTTACATCGATTTATTTTAAATAGTTCATTGTACAAAATATTCTCTGCGCATTCACCAGGAATTGGCTTTGTGTTTCGGTAAAAAATGAAAACCCTCGGGTACTTTCCCCAATAACATTTCGCTGCAACAGAAAATAAACAAATAATCAGAAAACTGTCAATGATCGTAAACGTGGCTGCAAATCTTACGATATTTTTATCCAGTCGACGCTGTTCGAACTGGCCATCAGCGTTTCCAGCTCGTCCCGCCCTTTATAAAACGGTGGTCGCTCGTTCATCTTTTGCGGCGGGTGTTCCAAAATGCCAACAGGGATATACCTACAAAATAATCAACCAGATAAAAATGATTCGCTTCTCGTATTCGGTGTTTCTCCGAACTTTACCTATGCAGGAAAGAAAGCCACTCCATTAAAAATCGCCGAGTGGTTTCCACACCCCGGGTGTCGCAGCCCCAATGCTCCAGACCATGATTGACGTATTTTTTCAGAATATCAAATCTGTCCCTGCTCGACATGTCAATAAGCTTGCGTTCCTTGATCTCCTCAAAGATCCACGGTTTTATCAAGGCACCGCGGCCGATGCCGACTCCGGAAAGAGAAGCGTAAGTCTCGCGAATCCTCTTGTAATCGTCGTAAGTCAAAATGTCCCCGTTTCCAAGTACAGGAACGGGATTCGCTGCTTTGGCGCATTCATCGATGTACTTCCAGTCAGCCAATTTCGTGTACCTCTGTTCCCTCGATCGTCCATGAATCTAAAAGCGAAACATTACAAAATCATTACAAAATTCTCCAAGCAATTGCAGTGTACCCACATTGATCATAGAAACTCCCCAGTCGCGGAATTTCGGCATCAAATTGTGCACCATCGGCTTGTCCATGTAAATTCCGGTTCTGGTTTTAACGGTGAACGGTATGTCAAGTACTTGAACGCAGGATTTGACCACCGACTCGAGTATGTTCAATCTGTTGAGCATTCCGCAGCCGGAGCCCTGCTTGTAAATGAGATCGATGGGACAGCCCAAATTGAGGTCGATGAAGTCAACGTCGGCTTCCTGGTTCAGCAGCTGCACGCATCTCGTGAGAACGCCGGCGTTGTTCCCGCATATCTGCACCCCGAAAATGTCCTCTGACTCGTGCCTCTTGACCAGGGCCCACTCCTCCCGCAACCCTTTTAAAATCTGTGGCGCGAGAGCCATTTCCCCGCAAGTTATGTCCGCCCCGAATTCCTTGCAGATGCGACGAAAAGGTAAATTTCCCACGGTCGTCAGGGGGCTCAGGATCAGCTTGTCTCGCCAATCGATCTTCTTTTTTTCGGCTGCTCGCAGCTTTATCTCTTCCGTGTTCAAAATCCCTCCGCAAGGCTTTTCGCAGATCTCGCTTTCTTCCTTCTTAGCTTCCTTTTTCGGGGGCGTGTTCATCTTCGCGATGCTTTCCGCTTTGGAAAAATCGTACTTGAATTTACGCAGCTTTTCCTGGAGTTCCTTGGGTACCTGGTTCTTGACTGCGCTCGGCTTTTTTTGGAAAATCTTGTGCTTTTCCTCGTCGATGATGTTGAAGCCTTCTTGGGTTAAGTGTTTCGAGCCCATTCGACACGCCGTGCCCCGGAGACACTTGCCGGTCATTTCGAAGAGATGGCAGTTTTCCATAATGTCTCGAGGTTTGATTTTCAGATACTCCGCGCGATCGTGCATGAACGTGCAGTGCTTGTTCGGGCACTTTTTCTCGGCTTCTTTCTGGGTTTGATCGCCCAACCAAGGACAGAGATTTTTCTCTCGGGATATCTTGAAAGGCGGAGGTCGAGCTTTGTTTTGCCCTCGGGCTTTTTTTGCTGGTGGTTCTTCATCTTTCAAGTCTCTTTTATCGGCTTTTCCTTCGTTTACTTTTGTCTCCGGTAAATCTTGTTTTGCATTTAACAATAAATTGTCACTGTTTTGTTTCATGTAATCTTCGATTACGAACCTGCGAAAAAGAAATCGGTTAGTGATTTTGTTGAATTGGATAACCGAATTATTAACAAATTTTGTGCTTCGATCTATTTTTCATGATTCCGGAAAACGTGGTTTATTCTGAATGTAAAAAATGGTGGTTGTATTAATTACTCACTCGGACTTGATTTCGCAAATGCCGATCCGTTTGTTTTCCACCGCTGCACTCATTTTCGTAACGATTATTTATTTATTTTATGCGTGAAACGTATTTGCGTATTTGCACCGACAGCCGGTTATTTATCCCATTTTTTTGTAGCTTTTGAAGTTTGCTGCATACGGTCATGTGCTGCAGCATGACCGTATGCACATGTGAGTTATTTTCGGGCTTTTACGATTTGAATTTTCCCGCCACTCGAACTGTAGTAGCTTTGAATGCTTGAAAAACTAAGAAAGAAATGTATTGAGAACAGAAGCAGTATTATTTTATTCAATTTGTTATGAAAATATGAAGGTTTTGCATTCTTCGATGATTTTTTATTCGCGGGCCCGAATTTATTGCCTACGATCCTGCGAGTTTAGATCAATACGAAGCAAACTTCAGGCTTCATCAGGTTGTCCTCGAAGTGTTCCGCTATCACAGCGTATTGATATTTAACCGGATTGTTATTAAACCATCGCAAAAATGGGGGATCCTCACGGAATATACGATATTTCTTCGAAAAAGATGGAAGCAGTTGTTTGGAAAGATGCAAGACGTCGTCAATTACGAGCCGAATACATGAGGAACTACAACGACCCCAAATTCACCGGAGAACCCGTGAGTGCCTCCGTGCTTTTCACCATTTTACGAAAAACCTCGTGTACATTGTGTCAAAAAAGTTCCAAAATCACGAAACATTGTTTTGCG
This sequence comes from Zelostemma sp. ZL-2020, assembly GCA_022816865.1. Taxonomy (NCBI): domain Eukaryota; kingdom Metazoa; phylum Arthropoda; class Insecta; order Hymenoptera; family Platygastridae; genus Zelostemma; species Zelostemma sp. ZL-2020. The sequence goes on along the minus strand of JABFQM010000546.1, from coordinate 14,580 downwards.
ACAATTTTACTGCATTTTAATAACTCCATAAGTTACGTAACTCCGAACCAATCATTACATCGCGGACGACAAAAGCGAAAATTTCAAATCGAGTTTTACGATGTCGTTTCGATACTTTTGCATTTAAATATTCAAGAAATGCGAAAAAAATACATTTTATTATGGAGAAATTCAGATGAAAGTCTTTATTTGATGGTTATTTCTGTTGATACATGGAAAAATTTACGAGTTTGACTTTTTTTAGTTCGATCCAGCCATACAGAGATACATGACGTTTAAGACCAATATGGACGTCATATTTAAGCCCAGATGGAATAATTTTACATGGCACGTTTGCGTTGTACTAGTCCCAATGTGTTTAACATATTATATTGTAAAAGGCGACAGGGTAAGTAAATGTGTAAACACGCAAAATACTTTTTGTCTGGAGATTCTAAATTTTGTTTCATCTTACAAAACCAATTTTTTGTTTCAGGATAGAAAAGAGAACATGTATAGAAGTGGGCTAGTGAGCTACAGAGACCGCGATTTCAAATTCACATAAAGCACTCCGTATTATCCACCGTAGTGATTGTATGGTTGCATATGGACATACCGAAGTTTTCAATGCTAGAATCATTTATTATTATAATTGTTTTGTAAAATCATGTAAATACAAGTGGAAACAAAATCTAAATAAAATGTGACGGTCATCACGAACAATAAATAACTGAAGCTTCATGCTCATTATCGATCTTCCAGTTGTTTGTCTCTGGCAATCACTGCCTCGTCAAATTTTATCATGTACGTTGTTCCTTTGTGCCAGTGCGCCGTCACTTTCGCAAGCTGAAATGAAAGTATTTCAATAAATACGAGTTGCGAGGTATGACAAAGATCAAATTGAAGAATTCGTACAAAGCCAGAGTCGCAGAGCATGGCTTCGATGATTCCAGCTACGAAAGATGCGCAGTTCAAGCTTCCTTTGTCTTTCGGGACCGAAATGAATTTGTTGACTAAGGATTCTTTTTCTATGATGTAGTATGTGCGTTCGTCGTCGTTCGCGTGCTCCAATTTGTCGGCTTCTCTGCCGAACAACGATTTCCACAAAACGCTCCTTATGAAAGACAGCATTTTAACCAATTTGATCTCTCTTTTTCCACCTTTTTCACGAACGACGATGAGATCTGCTATTTTGTGGCCGACTTCCGCTCCCATTTCGGCTAATCTGAAAATATTTTCAAATGAATCACAGAGGAAAGATAAAAATTGATATAATGACACTGGAAACTCTCGTTTATTTTAATTAGATCGAAGAAGCAGATACTAAAATTTTCGAGTTTTGTTTCGATGTTAATTTGTAACAATTTAGAAGTGAAATTGGGAGTATTTTTGTTTGTTTGAACTTACTTGTTTTGCAATTCTGGAACGGTGTAGACTCGGTTTTGACAATATTGAACAAGCTCGGAAAATAACAAAGCGAAACAGCTCAAACTAACCTCTCCCTTGCCCTTGCTGAGAGATTTGTCGAGAATACTCGTACGCGGTCGAACAATTGAGATTGTTATACCCGACATGGTCAGAAATCAGTTGTTTCGATATCAGGAATGATTATTTAATATGTTTTTTTATCGTTTTCGTTTCCGAATAGGCCAATTGTAGTTGTTAAAAATGTCCCGATGGACACCAAAAAAATGATAATATTTATTTCCGCACTCGGTAAATTTCGATACATTTCGATTTATTTCGATCATTCCCGATTACCCGACAACTTCGATTAATAACCTATAAAACCAACATAACCTATAAAATTTTACGAATTGTTTATTTTGTAAGCTCTGTATTAATCGTAATATCTGTACAGTTAAAAAATTGACAATGAAAAATTTATCAGTGCACTCACAAAACTTACGAGACCTGAAGGAATTGCGAAGGAAATGCGGAGTCGACAATTTTCTACCAGAAAAATGCATTTGTTGTGTAAATTCCGACAACGACGACCTGTACATTTTCACTGAAAATGAATTGCATGTGATATCCACCGAAGAAAATGACTTGAAATCAATACCAATCCCTGCGGGAAATGGGAAAATTGTAGCTGCCGAATTTTGCAGCATTTCGCAGCAAATTTACTGCGCTTACGACACGGGAGCCCTCGCGGTTTTCGAAGTCGAGAACAATTTCACGTGCGATGTCGTAGCGACGATAAACGAGGGCATTCGATGCATGAAACTTAGCCCCGATCACGAAATGTTGATACTGATTACCAAGGAAGAAAATGTCATGACGATGACGTCCAATTTTATTACCATTTCTGAGGTAGAACATTTTGAAATTACATTTCGTTACCATTTCGTCTTTTCTAGACTTACATTGTTTTTCTCTTTCAAGGAAAATCTCTGCTCCGATCATTTCGGTGAGAAGCAGTTCATAACTGTGGGTTGGGGAAAGAAGGAGACACAATTTCATGGCTCGGAAGGCAAAGCAGCTGCGAAAGTGGTACAAACGCTCGTCAAAAGATGCGAAAACGACGATGGCTTGCCAAGAATCACTTGGATCGGCAGTGGTGCTCTGTTCGCTGTTAGTTTTTTAGACCGAAGCAACGACGCGCGCAGATTCAAGGTTTTCAACAGAGAAGGCATACTCCAATACACCAGCGAGTTGATCAGCGGACTGGAAGAAAACTTGTCCTGGAAACCGTCGGGGAACCTCATCGCTGTTTCCCAAAAATTACCAAACAAGCATGTCATCGCTCTGTTCGAAAAGAATGGCTTGAAACACAGAGAATTCGCACTAAATTTCCGAGATGATGCAATCAAGGTGCAATTTTCATAAATAATGGAATTGACTTTTGGAATTGAAATCACGGTTCATTAATGTTTCAGATAAAAGACGTTTCCTGGTCTGCAGATTCGGAAATATTGAGCATCTTGTACGAGGATGAAAAGAAGAAAGGCAGCTACATTCAACTTTGGACGGAAAAAAATTATCATTGGTATCTGAAGCAAACCATGCGGTTTCCAAAGCAGGTGCTTCATGTCATCTGGAGTTCTACTCGAAAATGTGGGAAAATATTGACGGTTATAACTACTGAAGAATGGACGGCGTACACCTTTCGTTGGACGATTAATCACAGCCTCGGGAAGGAACTAACGGACAAAAGCACCGTCGCAGTCATCGATGGAGCCAAAGTTTTGCTCACTGGATTCAGAGACTGCATTGTTCCACCACCAATGGCGCAGCACGTCCTGGACACTGGAGAGGAAATCAATGCAATTGCATTTGCACCAGGAAATACGACAGATTCCAACTCCTTCGTCTGTTTTTTGCACGACAATTCCGTTCTGTTTTACAAGTACGATGCCGATGTAAGAACTGAGGAATTTTGTATCGTAAAGAAAACATCTCTGTCTAATTATTTATTTATTTATTCATTCTTTTCACAGAATTTGCAGTATCTTCGGGAAAAAAACTTGAATGTTAGCTGGGAAGAACCAGCGGTTCAACAGAAATCGATACCTAACTCCGCCCATCATTTTCTTTGGTTTAACGAAAACACGATTCTATTTTCCATTTCTACAAAGGAGGATGGGTTTTGCTGTATAATTTTATGTGCAATGTATATAGATACTAAAAATGCCAGTGTCACCGTGAGGTACATTTATTATTTCCAACTTTATTAAATTGCCAACCACGCCAATTACTAATTTTTCTTTTTCAATCAGGGATACACATTTCGTAGATGGCTGCATAGAACACATCGTGCCTTCCCCGGATCCAAAAGCTGCTTACATCGTAACAGACGCTGCTATTTTGAAGTACAGCGCTGATAGCTGCGATCTGGAACCAGTGGATGTGGAGCGGCAAGAGCAGTATTGTCAAGTCGAAGTGGTGGATATTGAAGACAGTCACGTTTTCGTTTCCCGGACAAACAGTCACCGCCTGTACATCAACGAAAAAGAAGTCGCCAACAACGTCACGTCTTTCCACGTCCATTCCGAATTTTTGATTCTCACCACGTTGCAACATACGCTCATATGTTTCCCTCTGAACAAAGCCGGATTGGAGCAATTGGTAAACAGCGATTTGACGATTAAACCATGGGAAGATGGAAGTACCGAAAAATCGTTGAATGGTAAAACGGATCGAATAATTTTTATCGCTTTGGAAATCGTCTTGTTTCTGACTTTATCGCTTATTTTTGCAGGGTTGAACATAAGAAGGGTAGAAAGAGGATCGACCTTAGTCACGGTAGTTGCCAAAAGCGCCAGGACGATTCTGCAAATGCCTCGTGGGAACCTGGAATGCATTCAACCGAGAGCTCTGTCGTTATTCATAATCGCATCTTCCATCGATAATCTAAACTATTGCCAAGTTTTTGATCTCATGCGAAAGCAGCGAATAAATCTGAACCTCATTGTCGATCACAATCCTCGAGACTTTATGGAAAACGCGCGGAAATTCGTCGAGGATGTCAAAAATCCGAACTGGCTGAGTTTGTTTCTGACCGAGTTGAACAACGAAGACGTGACGCGATCAACGTACTCCAGCTGTTACCCAAATCGCAAAAACGAAACCGCCTTCGAGTTGGATAATAAAGTCGAGACCGTTTGCGAAATAATGCGAGAAATCATGGAAAAGCGAGCAGATTCCGAGCGTTACATTCAACCGATTCTCACAAGTTTGGTGAAGAGGAAGCAAAGTACCGGATTGGAAGATGCTCTGAGGAAAATAAAAGAAATACAAGCGAAACAGGAGGGACAGTTTATATCCGCGGAGGAAGCTTTGAAGTACCTGCTTTATTTGGTGGACGTGAACGTTCTGCTCGAAGTCGCTTTGGGCATGTACGACTTTGAGCTCGCCATGTTCGTTGCCCAAAAATCACAGAAGGACCCCAAAGAGTATGTTCCGTTTTTGAACGCTTTCAAAAAACTGGAAGATAATTACATGAAGTACTCGATCGACAAACACCTGGGCCGTTATGAAAAAGCTCTGGAACACATATCGAAGATACCGGAAAGATTCGACGAATGTATGAGCCTCGTGAAAACCCAGAATTTGTACATGAAGGCTTTGAAAGTGTTCCAGAAGAAGAGCAAAAAGTACAAGGACATCGCGAAAGCTTATGGCGAGTTTCTGCTGGAAAAAGCGCAGTACCAAGAGGCCGGAGTCATGTTTGCAAAAAGCGAGGCTTTCGCTGATGCTCGGAACGCGTACAAACTCGCGGGAAGTTGGCAAGAAGCAATTGTTATGGCTCAGTTCGAAAAGTTAGAGTGAGTCGAAGAATTGTACTTGGAGAATGTTGCGAAAAATGGTGAAAAAACTCTGATTCTTTTACAGCCCTTCGGATTTTCAACAATTGTATCGAGATTTGGTATCGCGTTTGGAAGACGATAAGAGGTACAAAGAAGCCGCGTCGATTCTATCGAAATTCTTGAGTCAACCCGAGGACTCTGTAGCTGTTCTGTGCAAAGGCAAAATTTGGCAAGATGCTTGGAGGGAAGCGCATTGCATGCGACGCGACGATTTGATCGGTGAACGCCGTAGCCTTTAGTACACTCTTAATTGTTCACTACGTATTTTACTTATGAAAAATCGATTTTCAGAAACGCACGTGAAACCTGGGGTTAACGGCCATGCCCAATATTTGCTGCTGCAGGTCAAGAAAAATGGCGAAGATTTTGAAAAGCACAAGTCCAGGCTAGCTTTGATAAGATCCGGTGCTTACGTGGAAGAAATGCGAGCTAAAAATCAGATGGTTTTCGACTACGATTTGACCACTGATAAAGGGAGGAGCGATATGCTCAGCGACACGACGAGTGTCACTGGGACTACGATTACTCGCAGTTCTCAAATTTCTAGAACAACTGGGTAAATTATTGAGAGAGTGGAATAGTGAAATATATGCTAATTTAATTTTTTTCTGCAGGCGAAGTTATAGATCGAGTAAAAATCGTAGGAAGCAAGAGAGGAAACTTTTGAGTGTGAAAGAGGGGAGTCTTTTCGAAGACGTGGCAATTATTAGAACGCTTTATGAAATCGTTTCCGTTTCTTATGCTCAAAAAGGTGCATTTTCTTTTTTTTGATCAATTTAATGCTCCGATGTTAATTACATTTTTCTGTTTCAGATGAAGCGTACGCAGTTGCTCAAATGTTACTTTTGTTCAACCGAGATGAGCTGGCAGAAGAATTGTGCTTGGCGTTGAATAAATTGTTGAAAGACATTGAAAACGGGAAGTTTGAAATTTGGAGAAAAAGAACTGATGTTTCCGTAAGTCAAAGCGTCAATGGTGAAATCACGAGCATACATTTGTAATTTCTTTACAGATTGAGGAGGAACCAGCTTCTGAAAAGAAACAATTTCTGTGTGGCAATTTACCTCCAGGATTAATTGGTAATTTTGCAAATTAAAAAAGTTACAATTTAATTTGAGAGAAACCCAAAGTTAATCATCGAATTTTTCAATCTGTTTTCTAGAGCCTCATATTCTGAATCCACCGGAGAACAAATCCCAGAAACGGAACTTTGACGGGCTTTTGAATATTTTTAAAAGAGAGTGAAAAGATTGGACATTGTTTTAAGGTATACAATTTATATTTACATGTTTGTAGTATACATTCTTAAAATAAAGAACATCTGTCAATCACACAGCATTTCCCGATATCCTATGTAATAGTAATACACTAAGTTTTTTCTATGCCTCGAGCATTATTATTCGTGGATAACTCAATAACCTAAAACTCAGCATTGCCAATTTCGGTGTTTATCACTCTAAGACACATTTGCGCATCACAACTTGTATTGCGACATTGACAAGGTTTCCGATTTCAAAATGCATACTACATAGATTTACAATAGTTTTCGAAAATTTCAGACATGCCAACATTTTGTTTTGCAGAACATTTTAGAAAAAATATGTATGAATTACAAAGTGTGAGAGTAGCTCTTGAGCATTTGTTATTACAGAAATGTGGAATCGTTTTTCGCGCAATTTTCCGAGCACGAAAAAGCTAAATTTCATTTTTCAGATCATTCAACTGCTCTTCTTTCTTGTTTTAACATCGCATGCTCTTATTTCGCACAGAAAAATTAACACATGCCTCAAAAATGTTCTTTCCATTTTATAAATCGTATCAAATTATAACAATTTTCATCTTAAAATAAAGCCTACACTTAATATATATAATATGCTTGTATATTTAGTATGAAATGCATTTGGGATCTGAGAATAGCAAATACTTATATAAAATGCATGTATGAAGTAAAAATAACAAACGATACCGAATGCCGAGACTTGAACATGCAAAAACTCTACCATAAAAATCATTTTTATAATAAGTATAAAAAAAACGTGCAAAAAGATGTGACAAGCCAATTTGGCATTTTCTTTCCTTTCTTTTTCGAAAGCGGGACATTTTTCACAACAGATTTTTTAAGCCATAATCTCTCAGAATCTTAATAAATACAATATGTTTAAATTACAAGGACTTTCATGCAAATTTTTGTACTTTCTGACATTTCCATCGAAGAAAAGAATTGAAACGTCGCACTTGCTGTATTTGAAAAATAAAAGCATAAAACTAGCTGCAAATATGAAAGCGACATCCATCTCGGTTTTTAAATAATATAGATCCATTAATGACCCTTATTCGTGTTTCATTTTGGCTAACGAGACCATGGTCGGAGATTTCAGTTCCGAGCGTAAACTGATTTTCATGTGTTTCGTGAGACAGTATTTTTTCCACACCGCCAGGTATTTGCTTTTTTCAGCAGTTACAACTATCGCAGCTAATTCGTGAACCACTGGAAGCACCTCATCTTTACTGTAGGTGCTGTAATGAGCCAATGTATCCGACCAAACTAAATTGTCTTCGTCCTCAGAGTCGCTTCCAATTATACTGAAAACAAAATTTTAAATTAAAACTCAATTACAAGGTTGCTTTTTCCATCTTAAAATGTAACTAACTCATTTTACTTCCAGAGTTAATAATGTTTTGTAAAAAACGAATGGAAACCTACAAGAATGCAAGGTACGCTGCAGCAGCGGCAATCAGACTGGGAGGATAATGCGCCACTTCGTAATGGACCAAACATTGCTCCAAAAAGTACTTGGCCATGTTGTGATGCAGTGAAAGTGCCTGTTGAAAATCATTCGCATCATTTCACATTATTTTCAACCATTTCTCGTGAACAAGGAAACGGTGACTCACTTTTCCAGCTTTGCTGTACCTCCGCAGAAAGTGCAGAGACAAGGGTCTACCGAAAGAGTAATCCAACGTTTTGATCATGATCATTTCCATGCGGAGAATTTCCTTCTTTGTGTAAGTGTTGTCCGTGATGTACATAAAGTCGGCTATGTCCGGCGCGTACATTTCCTCGTATTTACTGGCTATGAACATTGCAGTCACGCCGACCAGTTGCAAAGTTTTTGTGTTTATAGTCCGGAAGTCCTGCAAAAGAAAAAGAAAAATGTGATTACTCGTTGGTACAAAATGCTTGCAAGGTTGCATTTTTGGAAACCGTGTTCACCTGTAAGAAACGGTCGATGATCGATACTGTCATGTACAAAGTTTCTTGAATCAAGTGGAATTGCTGGTGAACTTCGACGAGCCAGTCTACCAGAATACACCTCATTTTGGGCGTGACTTCTTGGCCAGTGAGGAAGTCTTTGCGAATAGGGAATTTCAACTCGAGAGATCTCAAGTACTCGTGAATCTCTTTGGTATATATCGAGACCAGGATAGGATTGTTCTTGTCTTCCTCGTCGATATCTTCGATGTTCTCGGACGAGAACGCGATCTCTTCTTTAGACTCTGGTATCATGTGCTCTTTCACGTACTCTTCTTTCAGCGCAGGTTTGACACGAGTCTCCGTCTTGCCTGGCAGGACGAAAACTGATCCGGTAGTACATGGCTTCAGAACGGGCTTTACGACTTGTACGGGAGGCTTGTCTTGTTTCAGAAGCACCTTCTCGGATGTCTTTACATCCACGTTGTTGACGACTGACTTTTTTAGAGGCAGTAAGCTGGACTTGTGCATCGGCTGAGTTCCTCTCGTTAGCGTTACTTTATTGCCGATTTCTCCGAGCGCCGCTCTTCGAGTTTGGCCCATCGGAAAGGTCTTCTTGGCCACATTTTCCTGGTTTACACCCTGCAATTTCAAAAACTTGATTACATTCTAGAAATTTTGAAAGTTGTTTCTGTTCATAATTTATCATACCGCTTTATTAAAAGAAATTTATTTTAATGCATAATACGAGAGAAAAATAACCTCCAAATAATCAAATTTCGTATTTTTTTGGGGTAGCAACAAAATATCGATCGATCGAAAATTAATGCAAAACGTGGAGAATTTGAATATTGGGAACAAAAAAAGTTAAAAACGAAGAAAATTCTTAACGAAAATGTTTGGATTATGCAAAATATTCGTCAATGAAGTAGACAATGCGCTCGAAAAATCATTCTTAGTTTCGGCATTTTCTCCGTGAATAACACGAGAATGATTAGTCACGGGACAAACACAATCAAAAACCTATATTTTGGTGATAAGGGAAACAATTTACGTAGTGCTCACACAACGACTTTCATTCGTGTAAAGCTCGAAAACCCTCATTATGAAATCGATTTATTCCTAAAATAAAATATTTCTAATCAAGACTCCATAACCACGATTCACCGATGTGCCGCGTGGGTAATATTCGAATTTGGAAATTAATGATCACGCTGGCCTGAACGGATGCTATCATTCCGGGCATTTAAACCGTTCGGCATTTGACGGTTACAGTGTGCGCCCCCGGCAACAACTTGGAACTCTCCGGAGAAATTTCGTAGCTTCATTAGAGAAATTTGAGCCATTTACTTACCGAAAGGGGTATCCTACTTTTCGAGGCCATCGTAGACATTGATAGGATTCGTGTGGAACACAATTTTGTACAGTTTTTATTTCCGAAAAGAGCCAAGCAGTCCCTCGTTTCACAGCACAACGTACATTCCACGATAACGACTACTCGAGTTTGAATATGTTTGGCTGGCTGCAATCGACTGCGCAGGAAAAAGGGCGGTTCTCTCTCTCTCTCTTCCTCAACCAACTTCACGTCGTAGTTATCTCGATTATCGAATCGTTCATTTATTCGAATTTTCCGTTTTCTTTTTCGAAACTCCAAAATCAGTTAGGCTGATAACTGGAACATTAGCGCGCCCCGCGTTAGTAATTATAAAATAATTAAGAATGAATAAACTATAAGAGCGATTACGAAAACGTTAAAATCACGTGCACAATGGACGTATTATCCGTTTATCGTCGCTTTATTTCTAGATGTAAATTCTTACATTATTCGCTATTTACACTTCGTTGGATGTTACAAAAATGTACAAAGTCTAAAATATAACAACAACAAATAGAGCATTTCTGGCTCTAAAACGCAGCATATAACTCAGCATGAACAACTGCACACTTTCATTGATTCATTACGCTATAAATACGGCATTCGCAAACTTTTTACAATCAAAATATACACAAATTACAAAGCCTAAGTACAAATGACTTGAACCACTCAAAATTTCTCATATTCTCTTAAATATTTTACAAAATTTTCAAAGAAACAAATAGTGTAACAATTTGTTCGATCCATTGTTAAAACCGCTTCTGCTATTTTGTGCTATTTTATCCTTAAAAGGCTCAAGTTTAACCAGAACAAGACCAAACTGTTTTACAAACGCGACGAAAAAATTATCGGGATTATTCGAAAACAGCCTTTCCACGCAACTCTCAACATTTCGAAACGTCAAACAAGACCACATGTCAATCGATGGCAATTTTTCGGTTGAAACGTGAGGATAAAAGATTCCAATAGTTTCGTAATTAATCGAGCCGTTATCACGCTGCAACAAAAACTCTTGAAATTCGTTGTAAAAACTAGCAGGAAAAGCGTAATAGATTCTGTACGGGATTCGTTTCACATCGAAATCGCGCTTGCAGCTGCGTAATTTCATTAAAATTTCGTCGTAAACTTCTGGCAAATCCTTCGACCCAAATTCGCGAGGGTGAAAATCCTGGACTAATTTGTATTTATGCTTGGCGCTACTGATATAAACTTTTCTCGTATTTCGCAAAAGCAAGAGTGCCGTGGGTATCGAATAAATGTGCGAGGTGAATAAATGAACGTGCGTCAGCTCTGGTTTCGACTTCAGTTCCGAAGCTAGATAAGACGTGAGGGGTAAAACTCCACCCTGATGAACGAAGCCATAAAAAATGGCTAAGAACACGTTGCAAGTGTACCAAAGACGTTCGAGTTTGCTGATTCTCTTCTCGTTTCTGTGATAATTATTCGCGTTCGTTCCGTTCATCTTGGTCACGCTGATGACTGCGTTCGTTGTTGAGAACTGACAAAGTACGGGAGCGCAGAGGAAACACAGAGGCACGAGTACAGGAATGATAAATCGAGGCTCCTGGTGCGGAAAAATCGAGAGCAAGGCGACAGGAACTACAAACGACGATATCATCAAGCCTTCTATACTCTGTATCCGCGGCAGTTTCAACCACTGTTTCTTCGAGGCACTGAAAAATAAAACAAAAGATTAAATCGAGCACGAATTTCTCGCAGGAAAGAAAGTTCCCTTACCTGTACATGATCTTTCCGATCATATGAATCCCTATGATTCCAAGAATGTTGAAAAGCAGAGGCACGTTTATCAAAAAATGCAAAAATCTTGGATGCAGGCCATGGATCTTTAGGTTGCTTGAATCGGAGTTGTACTTGAAAAAATTCAGCGGCGTTACAACGAAATTATTTATTCCGATTTCAAGTTCTCCTATCTCGCCCCAGGTCAAGTAGCCGAAGTAGAAACTGTCCACGATGATGAAGAAAATGCTAGCGGGGATAGTGCAGAGAATAAAAGCAAAAATCCTGAAGTGGAAATCGACGAATCCGATGACCCGAGAGCCCAAGCCTCGCTGGAGCCAGAAAAAGATTGGGGGGAATGCAAAAGCTACGAATGTCGGTCTGTTGAAGATTCCTGCGATTGTGATGGTAGCGAGCATGAGACAGTCGTTCAGAGAATGCGACGGTAATGTCAACATCAACTTGTAGTATTTCACTCGGTCCACGATACTTCCTGCCGAATTGTACTTCTTTGATAGAAAGTCTCCTTGGAAAACGACCTGGTTTTGAACAAAATAATGGAATTAGAAATGTTCTTGCTTCTTTATGAGAAACATGCAAAATATTCACCTTTTTTGATAAATTCATACACCTCGATACGTAGTACAAAATTAAAGATGACAAAATGAGTTCGATGGAGTTGGAGAAGGTGCGAGTCGCGTAAATCAACGTGACGTAAGAACTAGCGAAGAATATCAGTCTCTTCTCGTAGGAGTAATTGAAAGTTTTACAAATTCTGTACAAACAGAAATCCGACATGAACGACAAGACGCACATGAAAATTCTAGGAAACACAACGAGGAAGTAGGGAGTTTTCAAAGTTATTCCGAAATAGTAAATGAAGTATGGATTAAAAATACTGAGTGCGGAGAATGGAACTCCGACGGTTAAAAATGGAAAAAGGCATGTGCGTACAGGGAACGTTGTATTGAATTCCCAAGGCTTGTACGTGTCTATGTCGAAATAATGCCCTGTAAAAAGAAAAACGGGCAAATTTAAACTTTTTTCGATTTAAAAGTGAATTTGCAATATTGCGGGTTTTTACCTGCCATTACTTCGATGGACTGGAAAAATTCGTCGGGGTGAATGTACCCCGTTTGCGGTATTATACATAGCAATAATCTCAATGCGGCAAAAAGCCAATAACACGTAAGAATTTTTTTTTTCGGAACATTTTGCCTTTGGTGCTTCTCATTTGCGGATAGCGTAACTTTCTTGTCCTTCATTTATACAAGCAATACCTGATTTCTGTTTCTTTAACAACATGAAAAATACTTTGTAAACTTTGTTGTTGTCGTGAATTTAAGGTTATGTCGATATCGATTCGAGAGACAATGTTGCCAGTGGAATATTTTTATACAGATCAATTGAATAAATTATTAATTATACAGTTATTTCTCGAAAATGTGGCTGATTTTTTAAATACTTGTTTCACGTCTACTTTATCAAAATGTTTTAAAAATAAGGATAAAATTCCAATTTATTATTCTTGATTAAAACATCGCTTCGTTGGCATCCCTGCGTTACCAAGAGAAACAAGATGAGAAAATATAAACAACCCCGGTAAACAAAAATGTCAGACGAGCCGGGAAAAAAAATATATCGCGTGAATAAGCAATTGTGTGACTTTTCCGACGACGGCAAGTTTTTCGCGATCGCTTTTCAGGACAATCTGGTAATCAAGAACACGGAAACATTCGACACGATAAAATCTTTCTCGTTCAGCGATACGATTGAGGTTAGAATCACGTAAATACGAGCACTCGTAAATGAAACTTATTCAGACATTATTTTTAGCTCATAGATTGGGCACCGAACAGCGAATTTATAATTTGCGGGAACTTAAAAAATGCAGTTGCACAAGTATTTTCGTTGTATTACCCGGATTGGAAATTCGTGGTTAAGAACGGAAGTGCGGGGTTGACAAATGTCACATGGTCCCCAGATAGTAAAAGCATCGTCACCGTCACGGATTTCAGAGTAAGTAAATACAATTTCAGTTACAAATTTAATTTTTTATAATTTTTTAATAATTAAAATTGGAGCAAACGAGAGTTTACCGAGCTTTATCTTTCAAGCGCTAAACAAATCATAACGACCTTTCCATTTTCAGATCCAAATAACAGTATGGCCCTTAGAAGAAAACAACGTAACTCATATACAAAATTTGAAATCATCAGCGAATAAAACTTTAGCCTTCAGCCCCAATGGAAAGTCTTTAGCATTAATCGTAACTGACGAGGGCAATGACAGCGTCGAACTTTACAAAACTTCAGAGTGGAAACTGAAAAAGGCAAGTCATGAAGCTTCGAGTTCATTCAAAAGATTCGACCAACAAATAATGTTTCTCCCTCGATTTGACATCATAAAAAGGTTCTATTTGAAGTCAAAAAATGAACTCAAACTAGTTTTACAAATCCACAGTATCAAATTTTAATAACGAAATGAATTATACAGTAATTTCGTGAATTTTGACGGTACAGTCGGAACCACAACTAGCCAGCTGCAGCGATTTCCCTGAATTTCCACAATTGGGTCTAAACCGAAGCCTCTTGACAGTCAAATGATGAGCCATGGAAGAATCCAAACTGATTATTTTCTCCCACGACGCCTCGACATTATCTACCTTAAAAGTTATTTTCTGAACATCGATAAATCCATTTTCGAAGCCTAAAGCCAAAAAGTACGTGTTCCCATCAAGAACACTTGGTGCAAAGTCAAGCGCAGTCACGGAATTCTTCGTCTCTAGACACGCGACAGGAGCAACGCCTTTAGAAAGCAACTCCGTTGGACTCCAGACGCCAACTTTCCCATCACGGGAACCTGTAGCGAAATACTTGGAATCAGGAGACCACGCGCAGCTCCAGATGATGCGACTGTGAAGGCCATTGCTCTTCGTGCTCGCGATTTGTAACTCGTACGTTTTCTCGTTCGAGCAGAACAGG